>BLKM01000193.1:473456-606235 GCA_013340265.1 Coptotermes formosanus
TTTCCGAAAGCCTTACATACATACATACATACATACATACATACATACATACATACATACATACATACATACATACATACATACATACATACATACATACATACATACACCCACATACACACATACATACATACATACATACATACATACATACACCCACATACACAGAGGGATCCAACCAGCTTTCTACTGGGTGGGTACCGGTGTAATTTCTTGCGGTAAAGCGGCCAGAGCGCGATGTTGACCACTCACGCCTATGTAGCTCCAGGGTTAAGAATGACTGGAACTATACTTCTACTCCCCTCACACCTTCCTGGTGTGGACAGGGACAGCTGTACCCTTACCTCTAACCCTACGTACAAGCATACCTTCCAACACTGCCAACACTTAGTGACTGTTCAGTCAGGAATCGACTTTTTATCGTTCCACAGTCTGAAGTCTCCAGCGTTAACGCTTAGGCCTATATTCATGAGATATTCTTTGAAGCAATCTTCGAACCTTAAACGCCAGAAAGTTTTTCACTGTTAAATAAGATCACTACGGTTGTTACTCCTTAATTCTTCGTTACATTTAATTTTACTGTCAGCTGCTGTGCTCAAATAGCGAAACTGCGATGTGGCAGGATAGATACGTTTTGTGTTGCTTCAGAAGTTGCATGAAGTGTCTGTGCTTACTTCAAAACCAGCTCTAAGTTTACACTTACAGAGGAGAGGACGGGTAAAAGCGACAAGAATCTGGTAATGTGGCCGACTTTTCAGCCAAGTGCATAAGCGTTGGCTTTACTAATACACGAGCTCATGTTACTTATTACAGTCTCTTGTTAACAACAAAAATCACTCATCTGAAAACAGTTCTCATTTAGGTATGGCAATGTTTCAGACAGTAACATGGCAAAGGAGTTGTCGGATATTCTGCGACGTCAGTACCCCAACGACTGGACAAATCTGAGCGCGTTCATCAGGCGACATTTGAACGAGAACGATATCTCTGATCTGATTGACTACCCCAGCCTAGATATGGTGGAACCCCCCGTCAAGACAGCACTCGTCTGGATATATTCTCTGACAGCAGCTCTTAGCGTCGCAGGGAACGTCACTGTCATAGCAGTGCTGTCGCTCGGGAAGAGGTGAGTAACGCGCATACGAGTGTGCCAGATAGGAACTTGGTCTTTGAAGTTCCCAATATATGTAATTATTTGTAAGAGAGGAGAGCTGCCTTTGAAGTTTTCTGTAAATGTACTTTTTGTAAGTGATGAGAAGTTTGTTTAATCCCCATTGCATGTAATTAATTAAAATGCTGACGTTGTTCAGGTGTACAAGCTGATATCGTGGGCGAGGCGGACAAGATGTAAATTAGCGTGGTTCAGGCGGACAGCAGAAATGGTCCGTTTTTACCTATTACAATACGACACTAACAAATTTTCTGTTAATTATTTATAATTTGTTTATCCATGGCACAACAACCCCCAGTGGGCCAGGGCCTCCTCATTATCAAGGCTTCACGATCACATTCAGACACACCACAATCAGTAGGACTCCTCTGGACGAGTGATCAGCCCGACGCAGAGACCTCTACCTGACACCACACAACACTCACAAGAGAGAGACATCCATGCCCCCTGGCGGATTCGAACTCACAATCCCAGAAAGCGACCGCCCACAAACCCACGCCTTAGACATCGAGGACACTGGAAAATTATTTATAGTTCTTCGTATTTGTTTATATAGCTTAAAGTTTTTAGACATTTTTGTAGATCGTTTAATTTATCGTATTCTTGCACATTTTTTCGTTATCTCGTCTGCTTTGACATAACACAGGCACTGATCAAAACGAAAATTGCAGCCGGTAATAACGGAGTATGGAATGGCTTTATTTATTGCACTGATGACTACTGCTTCAAAATAGACTTTTATAATTCTTGGTGACCAGAACACACACTGATTCTTCAGCAGAGTTAACAAATAATTATAGTTTGTTTCTTTTTTATCCGGTAAAAGGGAAAACAGAACTGAATATATGTAGTTTTCATGCGATCTGTGTCCTAGATCTACGTGTAAACTACACAACTGAGCGACTTGCGTCGGACAGCTTTTAAATATGCCGTCTTAAAAAAAGACAGAAGTTCTGCTTCTAAGTAAATATTCACTATCTTCCCCAGCGAAGAAAAGAATTATTGTTCCTGAGTTATCAGTGCGATGGATTCGAAAAGGTCTGGAGTTATTTGCCCGACGTAAAACTTCTTCCGAAAATACAATTTTCGAAATGTCTTCCGGATGTTGCTCACTATCCAGAAAGTTTCGCCTTTCTTTACAAGTCGAGTCCTGAATATTGTTGTATTCTGTTACTTCAGTTACCATGTCATAACTTTTCGCGTGAATGTGTGACAGTTCTTCCTTACAAATTGTATGTACGGTTACAGACACGTCTTCCCTAACTCTCTTTCTGTAGTTATCCACTTTTACTTTAACCTCCTTTCCGGCTAGGTTTGAAGGCAACTATGGACGTTTTACTAATGATTTCGTACTGTAAATTAGTTCTGAGCTTCCCTTTGCACTTAGCGCAGTTGTCTTTAACACACACACACACGCGCGCGCGCACGCGCACACACACACACGACATGTCAACTTAGAAATTTCCGATGAATTCGATATTGATATTCACTAAAAGTCAAATATGGGTTCCCCGTTCGCGTAGGAACTACAGCAGTCCCTCGGTATTCCGGACGCTGGAAATCTGGATCCCCGAGTAATCCGGACAATACAGGGCAAACTGTATCCCCCTCTTTCACGGCGGTGATCCGGTCATTGTCCGGATCACCGGAGGAAAATCGGAGACAACCCGTACTCCGAGCCTGGTGGCCTGTGTGGAGCGGGAGGAGCCACCTACTCTGAACAGCTCCGCAGTAAGGACGCGATCTCTCCGAGTGTCGCAGCTCTTTTTCTTCCTCATTTCGATATTAGAGTACATAATAGCGGCAAAAGTCCCATCATCATCATCATCATCATCATCATCATCATCATCTCCTTTATGCAGGGTATTCACACTTATATACCTGAAACAAACCGTGTTTCTAGGGTATACAGTGTCGCAGCTATTCTGCGCGTACCGTTAATGGTTCATATAACGCTGTCTTCAATATTAAATTCTTTTGTGCTACAAATTGGCATTTTTCGCAATATGTGTGCTGTGCCCAATATAGCTGTTTTCTGTAGTTCCTTAATATTGTGCTTTCCCGGTATGCTGCTCAAGTATTTTCTGAAGGATTTTGAAATGGTTCCAGTTGCTCCTATTATTACTGGCGTCACTTGTGTTTTTACATTCCACATGTGCTGGATTTCTGTTACAAGGTCTTTATATTTCAGAATCTTCTCGGCTTCTTTCTTTGTTACATTTCTGTCTCCCGGGGTTGCTACATCAATTAGCATACATGTTCCTTTTTCATTACCCTGGATTATGATGTCTGGTTTATTGTTGGGGACGGTTCTCTCGGTTTTCACTTGTTGATTCCATAATATGTTTACCTTGCCCACTTGACTTGTTTCTACTGATTTTGGTACATGTTCATACCAGAGTTCGCTGTCTAACTTTACCCCTAATTCCTTACATATACTGAAGTGTAGTTGAGCACACACACTCTATGATGTCGCTTGATGTATTGTTCTTTTGTCAATATTGGGAACGCTGGCACAGTGTGTTCTACTGTCTCCTCAGATTGGTGACATAGTCCGCATTTGCCGTCTTTTTCTGTTTGCAATACATTTATTGTATGGTCTTTTGTTTGTAGTGCTTGGTCTTGTGCTGCCACTATTTCGCTTTCTGTTTCTGCTTTCAGGTCTCCCTTTGACAGCCAGAGGAACATTCTTCCTCGCTAACGGGATGTTTATCTATGCTTCTAATGTGCTGGCCATGCATTACTTTGTTTCCCCATTTCCCCTTTAAGGACTCTGCCAATCTGGCCTTTGTGTTTTGTATTCCATCTTGTTTCACGTCATTTTTCTCGTCTGGTTGACTTAATTCATCTACGATCTTCGCTGCTGCCCTAACTGTTGAATTCATATTTGGCTTATTGCCGTCGTGGTTTCTAATAATATTTACAACCTGGTCTTCTTCGTACTTTTTGTTAAGATACACATATTCTGCAATATTAATTATCTATGTTTTATATGCTGCCTCAATTTGCGACAGTCCTCTTCCTCCTCCCTTCCTCTTTACATATAGCCTACCTACATCAGCTTTAGGATGATGCATTTTGTACATTGTTAGTATCTTTCTGCTCTTCCTATCAATTTTTTAAATTTCTTCTAATCTGCAATAAATTATACCAAGTCTGTGTCTTAATACTGGGAAGGCTAATGCTCCAATTGCTGCAATTTTGTTTTTGGCATTTAATTCAAATTTCAATATCATTCTTAGTCTCCTGATGTCTTCCTCTTTCAATCTTTCTTTCATTTCCTTCTGTTGTATGCCGTCACTTTCCTCAGACCCAAGGTACTTGTATGTCTTTCTCTGTTCAAGCTCTTCTATATATGTGTTGATGTCCACGACTAAATTTTGCGAGTGGACTAGTTTTCCTTTCTTAAATACAGTCTTTGCACAATTGTCAAGCCCAAATTCCATATGGATATAATCACTGAAGGTCGTAACTCATTGTATCTGTTTTTGAAACTCTTCTGATTTTTCTAGCAACTTCAAATCATCCAATTAAAGTATGTGGGATATTTTTGTCCTTATTGTGTGTTCTTCATATCCCGTGTTCAGCCTCTTCAATTGTTGTGTGAGGGGAATTTTGCTCCTGCAAAACAGCAGTGGTGATAATGAGTCTCCTTGGAATATTCCACATTGTATTTCTATCTCTTCTGTTTCTATTGGCTTATTTTCTGTGTGTACGCGCATTCTTTTTCTCCAGTTACTCACAATTTTCTTTGTAAATGATATAATTTTATTATTAATCCGAATTAGCTCGAGAGATTTGATTATCCAACCGTGTGGTACCCTGTCGAAAACTTCCTGATAATCAATCCATGCCATATACAAATTTTTATTTCTGCATTTACATTCCTGCAATACTGCTTTTGAGATCAGCAATCGGTCTTTGCATTCTTTCGATCCTTTGCAGCACCCTTTCTTTTCTTTGGGCATCAGATTTTGATCATCAATATGCTTGACCATCTGTTTGCTTATTATTTATGTAATAAGCTTGTATATCTTAGGCAGACAAGTTAAGGGTCTGTAGATCTTAGGTTTTTTCAGTGTCTTAGTTTTTTGGAATGAGTAATGTTACTCCTGCCATTAGCCACTCTGGCGTTTGGTCTTACTTCAGTCAGTTTGTTGAAAAGTGTTGCAAAATGTTTTTGTGTTGCCGTCAGTTGTTTAAGCCAGAAATATGGTATTTAGTCTCTTCCAGGAGCTTTCCAATTTAGCGTTGTTCTTAGCGCCATTGTGACCTCTGTTTCAGATATGGGACTCCATTCCATACACGGATTTCGCTGACGCTGATTTTTGATCCAGTTCGCTTCTTCATTATGCCGTACCTTTTCCCCGTACATTGCTCCCCAAAAATTCTCTATATCCTCTTCGCTTGGTGCTTTTTTCACATTGGTATTTGTGTGTCTGAGAAGGTTGAAAATTTCTTGCAGTCTGTTTTAAACATTTTATTTTGGTAGTACTGGTTTTGTCTTTTCTTTTATCCAGGCAATTGCTTTGTCTTTGCTGATACTTTCTGTTCAAGCTCTTCAATCACTTGATCCGAATTTTCTTGCGTCTGTTTTATATTTCCTAAGTAATCTCTTTCTTTTCATATTGTGCACATTTCTAT
The DNA here is from genome assembly GCA_013340265.1 of Coptotermes formosanus. Taxonomy (NCBI): domain Eukaryota; kingdom Metazoa; phylum Arthropoda; class Insecta; order Blattodea; family Rhinotermitidae; genus Coptotermes; species Coptotermes formosanus. The sequence continues at coordinate 479,272 of BLKM01000193.1, forward strand.
AATTTCTTTTTATTTCTGCCAGAGCTGATAGTTCTTTCCTGATGCCATTTATACTCTCCCGTATTCGTCTAACCCATGGGGATGTTTCGAGCCTCTGTGTTGCTGATTTATAGCTTCCTGTTCCATTTATTTCTTCTGTAAGAGCCGTTGCTGCGGCTTAAATGAGGTGGTTTAACTCAGTTATTTTCAAATCTTTACCTGCTAGTATTTCTGCCGTTACTTCATTCGCAGTGTTCATTATTTCTTCTATTTGAAACACATTTTGCAGTTTCTGCAGACTTGATCTTTTTTCCATTTCTATTTGTGTTACCTGGTAGTACGTACTTCCAATTTTTTCTTTTAATTTGCAAATGACACTCCTTTGTTGACGAATTTCTATTTCTACTACTGTTACAGGTTCTGAATTCCGCTTCTTCTCCTCATCGTTTTTGATATACAGTCGCTTTGCTTGTTCTTCTCTTTCACTTAGTGACTTCTCTGAGTTCCTTGAAGTTCGTTCTTTATTTCTTCAATCCCCAACTCTGTTCCTTTTTGTTCTTCATGACATGGTTTTTCTGTTTTTTGAGTTTCTTTGCATCCATGCACTTTCTGCATTCTGGATTTCGTTGTCTCCATATTTCATACAATTTCTTATAGCCTGCTGTGAAATATTGTTTGCAATAGATATAGCATCATATATCTTCTCTACTTCTTCTTTTGTCCAAGCCATTCTTTGTTTTACCTCTGTATGTTTGGTTATATTTTGGGCTTGGTGGCTTTCACTGTGAGTGAGTGGTCTGCCCTGAGTCGCCTCGTTGCAGTAACCTTCGCGGTTTCCCGTTACTCCTGATGTTTCCATTGCTGGTCTCCAAGAATAGCTGCTGCTCATTTGTATTTTTTTTGGGTTTTGTTTTCTTTCTTATCCTTCATCGTCGTCCCACGAGTAGCTAGGGTTTGTAGGGCCCTTTGTAGCAGAGCCCCGCTTGCCACAATAAGGCTCTGTGAAACTAGGTTCGCCAAGTGCCGAGAGTTCACCGTTCATGGTTTCTAACCGTCCACCTCAGATTTTTCTGGAGTCCATCGGCACGGTTGTTCACACCTTATACTCGGGGATATTTTTCGAGGTTTACTCCTCTAGATCCGCCGTTTTCTGTTTAAACAGGCTAACCTCTGGTCGGACTTAGTTATTCACTACGCACAGGCGATCGTGTGTGCAGAGATCTGAATGGCTTATGCCTCAAGTTGCACTACTGCACACTTGGGTTGGTGAGGACCAGTGCAGAGTCAACCCCATACAAAGGTGCTACCTCTCCCACACCACTTGAGCCTTTATTATTATTATTATTATTATTATTATTATTATTACACATTGTTTAGACTCCAAGAAGTTAGTGACAATTTTTTGTACGTTACTTATAACGCGGATTTTCCCCTCGGTGATGCGGATTCCCGGGTAACCCGGACCACCCCTCCCCCATATATTCCGGCTTGCTGATGGACTACTGTACGGCAATTTCATCAGCTATGATTAACTTATTAAATCGTGCATGCGTAGGGTGTTTACAGTTTCAGAACCAAATAGCGAATGATGAAGACAAAAGGCAGGCAAACTAATGCTTTTTTCTAGAGGTTTCGAACGACTCAATGTCACTGAAGCACTTCTGTGCACTGCTGTGATACAGGCCTGCAGGTATTTGATGAAATTCTTTTGTATTCTCTCCGTTTTCAAAAAGATATGTCCACCTGAACCACGATGTGTTTGTTTTGGCCGCCTGGCCCACTGTCCGCTTGGCCTACGTCCGCTACAGCCAAGTCACCAAGTTATGAGTGAGTCGAGCAGCTGATGCATGTAAAGAGGATGAATATCGTCGAAGCATCTGTCCCAGACCCAAACTTTAATGAAATCTATATTGTTACTGAGAAAACTGAATGTTAGAAATCTTTAAATAACTGTATAATACCAGCCAAACTATTCCAAGCAAGTGGCTAGACCCCCTGTCTGATTTACAGACTGAGTTTACAGCATGACAAAGCGAAAAATATTACATCAGTATAAGAAAACTGATGACTTATAAAATGGGACCAAAGAAGTATAGCTGGAGAAGTAATTACAAATCGTGAGATCAAAGAGAAAAGTTTAAACCAGAAAACCGTGCCTCATATTTTTATGTAATATATGTATGTACTTGTAAGAGGGCACGCGATGGCACAGTTTATTGATGCACTGTACTACAAGCTGGAATTTCGCGGGTTCGATTCCCGATGGAGTCACTGGAATTTTTCATTGCCGCAGCCTCAGCCTCTAACAGAAATGAATGCTAGGGTAAAGGTGGCCGGTGTGTAGAGCTGACAACCTTACCACCTTCATGTGTCCATTGTCTGGAAACCTGGGAGCCTTAACCTCCTGGAACCCTATAGACTTGTCCCTGTATAGCTTTACCTTGATAAGTACGTGTAAAGCAAATTGCGGCATAAATGGTTTCGTGGAACCTGTACGAATATAATCGACGTTCGCATTAACTTAAAACCATTTTGATACTTTTCCAACAGGGCAGGGGCTTAATATGTAGCTTTATTTGAATGATTTACACAGCATACACTGAAGTCCGTAATCCCAAAATATTTATTGAAGTCACTTACTGCTGGAAGTGACAGCACTTATAAAATTATTGAGAAACTTTCTACCCAAACAACGTTGTAACCTGCACCCAAGCAATACAATTAAAAATTATTGGTGCATGGAAACAAATTTCTTAAGTGTGAGTTGGATTTCAACATCATACACCCCCACATCGCCTACAGCCTTGAATCCTGGTATGCGATTAGCACGGACAGGCGTTACTGATGAGTTTTAAACACCAGTATAAAAAAAAGAGTATTTCTCTCGTCATAAAGTTTGCATCATGCATCTGACGGACTTTTTTCACTTTTTCGATAACTTCTGAACTGTTGCTGCATATAAACACTAGGATGTTTTAATATGGGGATTGCATTTCATGTACGTGGCACAGTAGTGTGTTTCAGAAAGCTCTGTAATCCCACACCGCCAAGTTAGACTCATGCAACAAATTGCGCCGAATTTTTCTACGCGCCCCGTGATTCCGCACTTCTTCACCGATTACTTAAAAAAAATTAAGAACCTGAGCGTGTTACAGTTTAAGTTAAAATTGCATTTCAGTTTCTTCCACAAGGAAAGTGAAGGTTATATGCTTATGTTTGCTTGTTTGTGTCGGTTCCTTCCAATTCAGTTACTTTTCCCCACTGAGTCAACTTTAATCAAATTACTTATATACTCAGTTTCTTTAGCAATTACGACGCTCTATTTCTGTCATGTTTATAAATGATATAGCAGCTGTGCGGATTATTTAGCCAAGGTTACCATTTGTCAATATTGTATCACGATAGTGAATATGATAAGAGATATTAAAATTATGCAGACTTTTTAATTAACTTCCTTTGAAGTGAGGAACAAGGTAGCGATAGCGCGTGGTGTAAATCGTGTAGCGTTATAAATAACCTCACGAAAACACCAAAATTTTCTGAGGATCTGCAGCGGGTATGCGTGTTTGTAGTTTTATTTTAGTAAGTCGGCATGTATAATGATGAGATGCGAAATCAACGTATGGTAGTAATGTCATCGTCAGGGATTTGGTGCCGGGATTATGGCGTCTGAAAACCATTGCGTCCACCAACTTTCTCATATATCCCTCAGAGGATGCAAAACTCCAATCATGGGGCTCGAGATTTAACCTGGTTTTCTGGGTAGCCTGGTTATTATTTTATGGGCGAGTGACATAAAAAGACATAGAGAATCATGGGGCCGTGCCCTATCTCAGGCGGTTAGTCGCCAGCCCTTCATCGCAGAGGCCCGAGCACAGTCCCACTCTGCTCCATGTGGAATTACGTGACACGCTTACTAAAAAAAAAACAATGACGAAAAGCAATTTATTACGATCGTCGTTCACTGACTGGTATGGAGAAACAAGTACCCACTGACGACTTGGCTTTGTATCGTCTAGTTTCATGCAAAGAAGATACAAGGGTTTGCTTTTCCCTTGTCGATGAATTACGTTTCTATCTTCACTGACAGAGCATTCTCACATTGCACGTTGCACTCTCAAAGATTTTCAGGAATAAATTTCGGAACTTCTTCGGTAAATATAAAAGCTGGCTATTTAGTACTCTCCTTAAAACACATACCATCTCATGATCTGTAATTATTTTTGGCAATGATTAATTGCTAATCACAAAGCTCTACCATTTCCTTTCGTGTGGAAATCGTCTTTACAATTAACTACTCCTCTCTTGTGGAAGATTCGAAGTATGACAACTATTAATGTCTGGTGAACTTACAGTTTTGGTTTCTAATGAAGTCATTACAACTTAAACGTAGTTGGATCTCGTTTATACAATTCTCCCACCTCAGAACTTTGTCACAACTTGTATTCTTCGCTGCTTTCTCAGTCTCCTTTGCGACTTGAACTGTAGAGACAAACACGTGTTTCTGCAAATTAGACGAAAGGCAAAAGCACTGCGAATGATTGACCTAAATGAATACTGTCAGTTTGTACATCGAAGTTTGACAGATACTCCTTTGGATAACCAATTCATCAAAGGTGCCGCTGCCACGAATAATGTAGGAACGAGTCCTCGTAAAATCGTCAGTTTTTTCCAGCCACTAAATTCTAAATTGTAAAATATGAGTGGAAGCAGCTCAGCTCAGTCATATATAGGCCTAAAGCAGACGTAAAGTTGCTTCTGTACCATGCGCCTTTTCATGAAAGTCTTCAGCAGAAGTATAGGTCCTCCACGCATTCTTAATTTCAGCACTAGATGTAAATGACTAATCTTTAGTAAAGTCACTCAGTATCAATTGGCGAGATGTTGAGTGAGTCCTAGGGCAGATTTGGGCTTGGTGGAGAATAAAAATTTATGTCGCTTCGTCAAATAGAGCCAGGTCATTTGGACCCCTTTGGCTCTAATTCTTTCCAGACTAAAATAATCTAACTTCCCAATAAAATTTGCGAAAACTTCTGCTTAGATGAGATTTGAGATTCTCACGTCCGCGAATAAGAAGAGTGCAGCTACCGGAAGGTAATAAATATCACGTACTTATTTTAGATAAGCAAAAAATTGCAAGACGTCAAATTCCAGAATACGATAATGTTCGCGTTGAGGGGAAATTGAACCATATAGGATGTACGTTGTAGATTTTCGTATTTACTCAACAACATTTGCCACATTATCTGCTGAACGCATAGGAATATATCGTCACACATATAATATGTTTCACCTATCAGCACGGCACTGTTTCTTCTCATGTTGCTGGTGGAGCAGGCGGCCGCCGGATATAGAAGTAGCTCTGGTTAGATATATTAATTATGCACTCACTGCCGGCCGACGCAATAATTTGAGATCACTTGCCTCTCCCAATCGACGCTACAAGTTCATCTTTTCAAGACCTCTAAGCCACCCCGATTTCAAAAGAACTGACTGGGCCGCATTCGAGGATTGCTGCGAAGACGGTAGCTCAGGAAATCCAACCGGCGTGACAGGACTAGACAAATGCCTGGTCAGGGCAGTTCAGGAGGCCTTACTGGTACATGATCCGAAGTGTCGTCCACACGGCGAAAAGCTTCTCCTCTTTGCGTCCTCGTATTTATAAAACGAGATGGGCCTGAGGGACCGGCGAAGGAAGCAGTGAAAAGTCACCGGGAACCCCGCTCTAAAATCCCAACAGCTGCCTCCAGATGTGACCTATCACCTGAAGAAGTGGAGAAGCGACCAGTAGAAAGATAGGTTTGAATTCCGATAAAAGGGGTACGAATCCATGTGGAAGATGACAAAGCGGGCGCTGGGACTCTCCACTGCATCGCCTTTCTTGCTTACACGGGACGACGCTCTGTCTGTCACTAGCCGTGGCTGATAACGTGAGGCTTAGCTGCGGAAGGCAAACAACCGTCGCAATCGATAGAGATTGAGACGCTTAACAAGGCTATCCGGGCACAGTCCTTTGCTGATGTGAGTGAACACATGTTAACCAACCCCGCTGAAGCCATTAAGGACCTCTAGTCTGGCAAGGCTTCAGGTGCAAAGGCATACCCATTAAGATCCAGAAACATCTGCTCAAGCGGGCAACAAACTGAAGAATCAGCTCGGTCCTTCGCACGGATTATATCCGACCAGTATCGAAAGGGTCTCCATACTGTAACAAGGGAGGACCCTACACAGTCTTTATTGTATCCACCAGCAAGTAGGCCTATGTTTGGTACAAGTGGTAAGCTGTTTGGCAACATCTTGCTGTATCGCACAACTTTTCCGGGCGCTCTGACGTTACATACGCAAACTTAAGATTTGGGTGAAGCACTGATTCACACCAGTGACAAACCCTCCAGCAACACAGCGGACAATTTTCAGCTTTCCCTTGCTGTTACTCAGGTGTGTGAGTCATGCATCAAGCCGTCAAAATATTAGCGACAGTAGCTGTCACCATGATATGAAAGTGTCACGAACTGGAACTTCGCATATAATCTGCGTAGTAGGTTTCTTTACTGCAACCTCCAATAGTAGCTAATTTTACAATAGCTTCCGTAATATTTCGGGCATTGTTTTGGGTAGGACGCAATGCAGGTAAGGCTGTCAAGTCCAGCTGAAACAGAATGTAAAGGATCGGTCCTGTAGGCATTCCTACTATTAAATTATAATTATTGTAACCCCGAGTGCAACCAGGTGGGAGAAGCCGAATGACACAGGCGTTCTTTCAGTAGGCTTTTGGTAAGGTGCCTGCTGAATACTAAGTTTTTTCTCGCCCTTTGTTTCTTAAAATTTGGCTGAACTGTGCAGTCTTGTTCATGCTAAGTATTGCCGTCACCGCACATACATTCTAGAGGATTAGTTCCCCAAGATAGTAATCTATTCGTACCAATACTACAGCCAATGAAATATCTTGATTATTCACCATATACATTCCAAAAACTTTACGGAACATGCGCAATTGTATATCTTGGTTATGTTTTAATTGTTCTAATTACCCTGATGGCGTAACCTTTGTCGCCAAAACTAACAAATCACTGACCGAGGAACTTTCTAGAATTGTACAAAGGGGAAGATCCAGAAATGTCGTATAGCGTTGCACGCCTAGGTGCAGGTGATTTTGCCATCGGAAGTACATTTGTACGTTTCTCTGTCAGCTACCTTTTGGGCTTTTTGTAGCAAGTTCTCTTTTGTACTGTTCCTCGGTAGTTTCCTTTTAGGCTTCTTTTTTTTGCCCGAAGTTTTCTTTTCTTTTCTTTGCCGTTGTGTTTTGCGTTGCATATTTCTTTTAGTTACTTCTGGCTTTCTTCCAATTCGTATTTTTTTAGTTGTTTTTGACTTTCTTCTAGTTAATCATTACAAATACAGTTATTTCCGGCGATCGGTGACTATACACTGAAGCGTCAGACTCAAATACCGGCAATTATCAGTGTTACCATAACCTGCTGCGTGAAGGAACACATTGTATATCTCCATTGCTACACTTAATATACTAACGCTGTCATTCCGGTACCAAAGAGTGCGTGTTACTCCTATTAAAAACCTGGTAGCCGACATCACAGATTCAAAACAGCCCACACCAACAACAACCCTGAGAATAATAAAAATATACCCTGCATCACAAAGCATCATGCTCGACCAAAGACGTGGTGAAGACCATCAGCGGAATAAAGCTCGAATTCCGGCGCACGTCGACCGGAGGCAAGGTCTGGTGCAAGACACGCCTTTAGACCAACTAAATTTACTATAAAAAAATCTATGCAATGCTTTTGGAAAATAGTTTCTGTGATTTTTCTATTCATTTTGTCTGCCATTTACAACACAACTGTCCCACTGTGTGAATTCCAACACATTCATTTGAGTATCACCTACACACACCAACAAATGCACACAATTTATATAAAATCAAAAATCATCTATGTACCTAAAATCTCCTGCATGTTTCAGCGAATAATCTCAATCCTCAGAGAGATATTAATACAAAGGAATATAAAATTTATGTACCCAATTTATATATAAAATGCTAAAAATAAATAATGCTAGCTCTAAATATAAAAATGTCAGGGTGGAACAGTTCAAATATTTGGGAACAACCCCAACAAGTCAAAATTCCCTTAATGAAGAAATTAAGAACAGACTGAAGCTAGGGAATGCTTGCTGTCATTCGGTGCAGAATATTTTGTCTTCCAGTTTGATACTCAAAAATATGAACATTAAGACATACAAATCTATAATTCTGCCTATTGTTTTGTATAGGTGTGAAAATTGGTCTCTCATGCAGAGGAAGGAACATACGCTAAGGCTGCTCGAGAATAGAGCGCTGAGGAGGATGTTGGGCCCAAGAGGAAAGAGGAAACAGGGGAGTGGAGAATATTACGTAACGTGGAGCTTTATTATTTGCACTACTCGCAAAATATTATTCGGGTGATGAAATCAAGAATGATATGGGCGGGGCATGTGGCACGTATGGGAGGCACGAGAGGTGCATACAGGGTTTTGGTGGGGAGACCTGAGGGAAAGAGGCCACTTGGAAGACCTAGATGTAGATGAGGGGATAATATTAAAATGGACATTCATGAAGAGTGATGGGGGCATGGAATGGGCTAACTGGCTCAGGATAGGGACAGGTGGTTTTCTCTTGTGAATACGGTTATGAATTAGGTTCCATAAAATGCGGGGAAATTATTGAATAGCTAAGGAGCTGTTAGCTTCTCAGAAAGAACTCAGATCCAAGTAGTTATTTAGTAAATTAGTTAGTTAGTTAGTTAGTTAGTTAGTGGGTCAGTCAGCCAATCATTTAATGGAAAGAGGGTCTCCTTTACAAGCTAACCATTTTCAACTTGCCAGTTTAACTGATGAAATCATACAGTCCTCCCTCGGCTGACTGATGTTTGATACGTCCTTCCACTCAGCCGTACAGACTCGTCGCAAGAAGCTGGTTTGGTGCAGCCCAGCGAATGTTTACGCTACTGTCATCTTCAGCCTGTGCGTAGGAAGACACACAAAGACGTTACGGCCACATTGATTTAGCTATCTACGGCGACAACGCGGTCGTCACGGGCACGTCACACCGTACCTCCTCGTCGGTTATCAGAAGATATACATGAACAGTTCCGAATACTGGCTGCGGGAGTATAGGGTCTTTGTAAGCGAATCCACAAACAGTGGAGGCGAGTATGCAGCGTATCCACATACTCGACAAATAGGAAAACAGAAATATGCCATGAACAAAAGACTGATGCACCCTGAAATGATCCATGACTGTGCTATACGAGGTGATAATTTCACGTTATTTGCAGGACTGCGTGAAGAACCTAGTGCATTGGGTGTATCACTGTAACACATAAAGTTAAGGCAAATGTATACATGCACATAGAATATATACCGCTCAAAATGGCGAGATTTTTGCAAACTGGTTTGCATAGAATTTTAATTAATATTTGACAGTGTTGACTGTATATTATCCTACATGTAACTTCCTTTTAACAAATGTCGCTTGTATAAAAACACATAAGGATGGATTCATGTAAGTTTTTACATCCATACCGAAATGTGCATATATTCTTTTTATATCCAAACATATTTTGGTATACTTTAGAAGAATGTAAAGATCCAAACACCTTTGTATTATACCCAAATTATTGTCCCTGAAAGTGGACATAGAGACCAAAACAGGTAGGAGAAAAATATAGTGTAGCTGTGATCGAGAATTTTGTAGACCACCTTGTTGTTTCTACTATAAGGCAAACAACACTGCGTAACACATATTAGTCACTCTGTACGGACCTACTTCTACATCGCATTTTAAATTAAACATTAGGAAATAAAATAATAGAAAGTTGTATTATAAAATTTTATTTAGTATAATAACATCATTCAGAACTTTCTTCTCTGTCTGAGGACGGTATATTTTTACTAGAACTTTGTTAAAGTCACATTCGCTCAAACCGAACATCTCATCTTTAATTCACGCGACATTAAAACGCTTGTTGCTGAAGTAGTTAATGTTTACGTAAGTCAGCATCCTTAATATAAGAACATAGTATTACTTAGTAAGTATATTTAAACTGTTGTAATACCGTCTAGCCCCAACTTTCTTTCTTTCGGGATTCTTTTCTCACATTTAGGCTTAGCCCCTACACCTCCGGACCTAGGCACACAACTTGTTTTGGCTTCAACATCCGGCAAGTTTTGAGACTAGAATAGGCCATAAACTATCAACAAAGTGACTATAATTACTGTCTGGACAAAAAGTAGTCAAAATGTAACTGTTACTATTTTGAATACTAAAGATTGTACTTTGTGAATTCACTGTCTGACATTTTAGTGCGCATCGGAGAAATTAATACCATTACAACCTTAGGCAAAACACTCTTCTTCCTGCGTAGGAGTTGTAACTGTACTTACTTCTCATCGGTTGTAGCGGATTCAGCTTTATAATACCCGCAGACTAGAAGCTTAGATCGTATTAACCTTTTAAAGCCTGGCGGTAACTTTGCATACAGCCAGGTTTAACATTAAAAAATTCTACGTTGTGCTGACATTGCGTTTATATGTTTTGTACGGATCTCAGAACAAACAGCAACTTTTGCCTTATAAAGCATTAAGAGACTGGTTTTTATAACCGAAGTGGAGAGTGTTTAGAGCGCGGTACGCACTGAGTCCTTATATAAAACAGATACGCTTTGTATTTAAAGGGTTAACAAGCGTTCGATTTTCTGAGACGGAAACTCTTCGTAAGTTGTAGATTTTTATTCACATTCCTGTCGAAGTCCTTGGCTTTCAGTATTCTGGGTGAGTCACAAGACCGTCTGGTTCTCGAGTTTTTTCTTTATGACATTAATTTATACAGCGACTCTTTCTAGTGGCCAGACCGATACACCGTAACTCTTCCACACATGGAAAGGGTAAAGGGTAAAGTCGTCCCTATACAGGCCTAAGACCCAAGGGGGCGTAAAGGTGTAACTCCATCTTTTCGCTAGCCTCGGCGCTAGAACGGAGTGGTGTGGCTAACTCCACGCTCTGGCCGCTTTACCCCCTGGAAAGGCCCGGTACCCATTGTGCAGGAGGCTGTGTGGATCCCAGGGCTCCACACATGTAAGAGGACTGATCCTTTCATTCTGTTGGCGGATTGATTTTGCAAAGTTCAACCTCTGCCCAATAATTATGGTGGTTTATTGTGTGTTCCGTTCTTATGGAATTCATGATACCGACATTTTTACTGGTTCAAAGGAGATAGATTCAATCTGCAGAATCCAATTTTGTGCTTTATCAAACGACGTAAGATACGGAACTCATTTACGACAGTTGTTCTTAAGAAGCGCTCAGATGTTGAAGATTCCCGCCCTTTATCGAATCCGAGATGTGCATCATCACATTCTTAGAACCCCGAAATTCATATATCCGAATTATTTGGTACTTTTATACGGCTTTGATCCAAATGTATTCACTGACACCTACATGCCGGAAATAGTTTTTATGGACACGTTATATGAAATTACTGTCGTAAATGCTACAGTCATATAGCCGTAGAAAACTATCAGAAAGAAAAGCATACAGTCCAGGTAACGTAAACAATGCAGGTGTCGTGCAAGGTGCTTCACACGCTCGACAGTCGGAAATAATTCACTGTTTGGACTTCATCAATACTCTATGTTGAAAATAAAATTACAAGCACTGTATATTTTCAGGGGACAGAATTGGTCACCGTTCACAAGTAGAAGACTGAATGAATCACGTAAATATCTGAGGCCGATAGGCGAAGTTGTCCTAAACCGGTGGGTCTTTGTTTATCGTGCCAGAGTGAGCACGTGTGCCCTGAATCTGTTAACGAGCACATGAGGATGGCGACCGGTCCAGTCCCCGAAGGGTGACCATTAATTTTATTTTGATGAGCATCGAAGTACAAAAAGCAGAGAATGACTGCGAATGTAATAACTGTCCACCACCTTTATAATCCTATACAATTGTATGCTCAAAGTTTCGTTCTTTTCCTCAGGTCTTCGGGAGATTTGAGGGCATTTCTCATCAACTTGGCAGTGGCTGACGTTACAATGGCTGTCTTCTCCATCCCATTTACTTACACGATGTAAGTACATTGCTACCGCGATCGAGTACATATATTGTTCCACCCGTTTACCTACACCATGTTCCTCTCACCCCCCCTCCCCAACCCTTCTTTGTTTTACAAAAAACACAATATAATCTGCTCGCTTTGGATCGATTACACAAGCTGGTGCAGCTGCCAGCATACATCAAGGTGCACAAAGTCAAATGCACCTATTTATTCACAACCCAATACTTAAAATAAACAAACATCAATCAGTACTTAAGGTTTGGCATAGATACTTGAACTACGTATCATAACGTCAACACGTCTATAAATATGCCAATCGCAAACTGAAGACAGGCTCCACACAAACAGCAATAACTTGGCAGTGCTGTGTCGGCACGAAATAAACACAAATCAGACCACAGAACTTACAAGGACTTCAACAACAACCACCACCCCACCTCACCCGCTGTCGTAATATCTGTTGAAACATAATTTTGAAATACAACAGCCGAAACTAAATTTTGATGTTGAACCCGCGGAGACTGGTCGCTGAGTGAACAAACGAATTCACAAAACAAACGGGTAAACTCGTGGGACCTACCAAAGGGGAACTGAAGGCGGACGGGAAAGGAAAAGACGGGTGTGGGACACATGAGGCAGGCAGCTTACAGCCAAAGTTGTCTTAACACTGTGACGTAACACAGCACAATGCAACTACAGTGCTGCGACGGTGCGGTAGGTAAGATATCCCATCCCCTTTACTTACATTTTATGAGTATATTGCTAAGAGAATACAACATGAGACAAATTTAGTGGGTTTCATCTCCGTGCGTTAGATCATTGTTTTACAATATGAGACAGTTTACTTGCATTATGTAAATAGATACATTGTCTAGGATAATCTTCATATTCTCGAAGCTTCTCTACCTGGAACACCATAAATTTTGTAAGGACTTTGCGGATAACTTAATTATTTTTGTGCCAGATATTCAGGAACCATAAAGTTGTGCTGTATGGACGCTAAACATTTGCATCTGAAGTACTTTATTTATGGCGTTATATTTGCAGCACAAAAGTACAATCGGATGCACTGAAATGTACAAAAGAAATAGGAATACAATTAAAATCAATAAGAAAGTTTCTCTGCGACCATCTAAATGGGGCCCATCAACCACACGCTGGGAACCCCATTCTTAACAAGTGCTTCAGACAGACTGCCGTGTGGAAGATTACGGCTAAATCCATATCATGCTTGGAGTTACTAATTTACTAAGCGCGTCAAATCTGACGCCTTGAGATGTATCGATTTTAAAATGCCCTAGCGATTTTGAAGCCGTCAAAAATATGCATCTATCCTTCTCTGTTTTCTCTAAATATATAAATCCTGCGGTCAGAAATTCACTAGACAGTAATCACTACTCAAAGGTGCATATGTTCTACGGAATATGAACATTTCTTCATCGTGAAGTAACAATCATGTCGTCTATGAAATTAACTAAATGGAATAAAATGTGGAAAGTTGACGTTACTATTACGTCATACTGATCAATACGTCACGTGTGACACCTTCGTAATCACCGAAGAGTCGTCTATTTTACTATGTGATTCAGACTGCTAATAAAACAAACACAGGCGAAGAACGGAAAAGGGTAACGTCGCAACGGCAGTAGGAAGGGTATTTTTCTTTTACAATATTGTCTATCCTATCTGTAGCAGCAGGAGTCCATGGCAACGCGATAGCTGGTATTCTGAGTGTCACCGTCTTAGATGGTATGCATAATAAATTTTGTACTGCAATGGGCTTACCTAACCAAAGTAAATGAGTTTAATGCGTTCCATGTCCGTGCACTATATTATACAAAAAATTAATCACCAACAAATGCACAAAGAGTTTTATAATCAATCGTAATACACTCCTACATGTTTCGACCCTGCTGGGTCATCTTCAGAGGGAACTTTCTGTTGTCGTTACACAAAGGTTGCACTTTATAGTTGAGCGAGAATGTGCTGTTGACTGTGTACTGTGTACTGGAGCCGTGAACTCTCTGTGGTCCCGGCTTGCAAGCCCGGACCACAGAGAGTTCACGGCTCCAGTACACAGTACACAGTCAACAGCACATTCTCGCTCAACTATAAAGTGCAACCTTTGTGTAACGACAACAGAAAGTTCCCTCTGAAGATGACCCAGCAGGGTCGAAACATGTAGGAGTGTATTACGATTGATTATAAAACTCTTTGTGCATTTGTTGGTGATTAATTTTTTGTATAATATAGTGCACGGACATGGAACGCATTAAACTCATTTACTTTGGTTAGGTAAGCCCATTGCAGTACAAAATTTATTATGCATACCATCTAAGACGGTGACACTCAGAATACCAGCTATCGCNNNCTGTGTACTGGAGCCTTGAACTCTCTGTGGTCCCGGCTTGCAGGCCCGGACCACAGAGAGTTCACGCCTCCAAAAACAACGCAGTGCACAGTCAACAGCACATTCTCGCTCAACTGTAAAGTGCAACCTTTGTGTAACGACAACAGAAAGTTCTCCCTGAAGATGACCCAGCAGGGTCGAAACATGTAGGAGTGTGTTACAACTGATGAAAAAACCCTTTGTGCATTTGTTGGTGATTAATTTTTTGTAAAGGTAATGAGATTTATGGAACTGTTCTGCAGGACATAATATACAACTTTCAGTGACATTTCCCTCTCAGGTTAAGAGCATTTGAGATATAAATGCAAACGTCCTAACTAATGTAATGTGCCCTCTAAAACAATGTGATTCAAATTTACGCAAGATCATGTCCGTGTGTGAGGAGTGCCTCTTGTGGGGCTTCATTGAATTCGGTGAAGGCAACACAAAAATAAAATTCAAGATTGCACTTTGGCTTTTAAGTAAAATCCAAAGCTTTTAGTTTTTAGTATCCAAACTTTTACTTTATCTTTGTTTCGAAATACATTGAACGAGGAAATGAGATTTTACACAACTTCTTGTGGTAAAATTTATGTACCAATAAGCACGGACAACACAAGCTTAATATTTCAATTGGTATTTCTATCTGCCGCTCAGTCACTCAGTCAGTCAGTCAGTCAGTCAGTCAGTCAGTCAGTCAGTCAGTCAGTCAGTTAGTCAGTATCTTTCGAACAGTAGTGAAGGACAGTATATTTAGGCATCAGCTCCAAAGTCTTGTATTAACATCAGACCAAACTTAGTCAACGGAAAACGGACAAAAGAGCTACGCACAAAATATAAAAAAGGCTACGCAAGATACATGTTTCCACAAACTCAATGCTGCATAATTGCCTGTGACACTGGATATAGCCTACACGCACAACACGATTCCTGCGTAAATAACAGGTGAACATTTTAATGTCTTAACATTTTCAATGTGCTAACCATGTTTTAACTACTATAGAACCTAATGTGACGCTGCAACACATATTGGTTTAATTGTAAAATTGAAATCTCTGTTATTAATACAGTCTAATACAATTGTATACAATAATTACTTCTATGAGGTTTATATTAATGGCCTGAAAATGACTGAATTAGGTCGAAACATGTTGCTACAATAAACTACACAACATACATCAGTTGTAAATTTAATGTGTTCCATGTCCGTGCACTGTATCTTACGAAATAATAAACACCAACTAATGCACCAAAAATGTACATAATCTTTATTCGTAAAAGTCTCCTACATGTTTCGACCCTGCTGGGCCATCTTCAGGGAGAACAGTTTCGATACACTATGGTTGCATTTATACAGTTAAGTGTGAATGTGCCCTAAGTTAAGTGTGAATGTGCCCTAGTTCGATACACTATGGTTGCGTTTATACAGTTAAGTGTGAATGTGCCCTAAGTTAAGTGTGAATGTGCCCTAGTTCGACACACTATGGTTGCATTTATACAGTTAAGTGTGAATGTGCCCTAGGGCACATTCACACTTAACTGTATAAATGCAAACACAGTGTATCGAAACTATTCTCCCTGAAGATGACCTAGCAGGGTCGAAACATGTAGGAGACTTTTACGAATAAAGATTATGTACATTTTTGGTGCATTAGTTGGTGTTTATTACTTCGTATGCGTCAGTTGTGTTTGATGGTGCTTCAATCCTTCTATGATCCAGAATATTGCCTTTCTTCAGAAAAAGCCACAACCGATTTTAGTATTATGTAAGTTTGGAGTAGTCTGCGGGGGCCTCATCTACGCTACTACCATAAAATTCGTATATTAATATTGTAATTGTGTCTGAAATGTGAGTTTACGTATTAAATAAACTCTTATTTTTTAAATATTTCTTTTTGTTTGGAAATTCAATACATTAAGGCAATTTTTGTACTGACGAATATAATGTCTGCCTCATGTTTTATACCTTTGACACGCCACACAGCAACATATATTTCCATGGAGTACCACATATGACGCTGTAATTTACGCATGCGTAAGGAATACTAAGAACAATTTTGGGTCGATGTGACTATAAGTTCTAGAACACAGTTTCATAGCATTTGATCAGAAGGTTTTTAGGATAATATTCTCAACTTAGAAGGAGAAAAATAGAAATGAGCAATATACTGTGTACTCTTAACCTGATGAAGTTAAGGTGTTCACATCAGGGAGTTGTTGATTGGCAGAGAATGTGACACATCTGGAGGAAAATGGAGATACTTACTCACGTGACTATAGCTGAGAATCCTCACGGCAAAAGAAAAAGTGGAGAGCTTAAATGTAGGAATTAGCATAAAAAGTAACGCGATGTGAATGTGGATACTGGACTAAGCTGGTTCAGGACAGAGTGCACATACAGACCTTTATAAAAGAATTGCAGGGCTGCCACCTTTCTTAAAGTGAGTTAAATGGCTGAGTGGCTATAGAGATTCAAGAAAGGCTCTGAGTCAATGGCTGTGAAATAATTAGTTACGCTAGCTTGTTAAACAAGGTTCTGATATGTTTTTCCGTAATTGTCAGTGAAGCAAAGGAAGATAGATTTAATCTCTTTAATTGTGTTAGTTCCTGTAGTTTGGGCTTTCCAGTTTGAGTTCAATCAAAGTGTCAGGCCTTAATTAAATGAAATCTGACAAATGTTCCAGCTTTGCTGTTGGTCACATGAGTTAGCAGATAAGCTGCTGACTCTGACTGTGGAAGTATTCGCCTACAGCTTTGCGTTTATTAAATGAGCCATTAAAGGTCATAGAATGTCGAAACCATCTCCCGAGGTTGCTAGATAGTCCACCCGCAAAGGCAGGTACAATGTTAAGGTTTGGCCCCTGTCGAACGGAGCACAGTCACTCTCCGTCCGACCCGCTCTAGCAGAAACACTCACTGAAGACCAAATTTTTCTCAGCTTTCAGTACAAATAACAATATTTGATTTCTATTGTGTTTTCTCCTCTTGATTGCCATAAAATGCTAACTAATGTAAACTTAAAGTAAACATAGAAAAGAAATCTTCAAATCAACATTATCAATACATTACTTATAGTGTGCACACGGCAAGTTGTAATTGCAGGCCTAAACGCTTCATTTATGCCATCATTCTCACCTTAGACTTGGATTTCGATACAGTTTTAACTGGCCTCTACATTGCAATGCAAGACTTACTCTACAGCAGTTCGTTAGCTATATTCCGCACTTTGTACAAAGGTTATAGAAACCAGCTTCATCAGTTTTATTGTTAAGGCGGCTCACTGTACGAAGAAAAACGCAAACTGCTATCCGCCCATGCGACAAAGCAACGACAGGTTGAGCAATGCTAAGAGAGGCTGTTCACGTAATATATTTCGCTAATTCCTCAGAACTCCTCCACCTTTGAAGTACAACTCATAAAAATCAGTTACTGCCAGAGATGTTCTGCGCAAAGCACACATAGTTTTCTGATGACTTGGTCTGTGCTAAATTTAGCTGATATTTGACAGCACGTGGACAGATTACATCTTTAATATCGCGGGCATGCATCCCCTTACGAGTATCAATGATATGTTATTCCAGTGGCAGGACTAAGATAAATGTAGGCGTAAAAGTGAAGGTAAAGGTGTCGCTGTGCACACCATAAAGGCATATGGGGGAGTGGCGTTATAGCTCCATGTACTCTTGATTTCGGCAATAGATACAGGTCAGTGGTTTGCTTCACGTTTCTGCCAATTTAACCTTGGGAAAGGGGCCCCCCAATATCCATCAAATACAAGGCTGGGCTGTCTCCAGGGCCAGTCTGGAAGCAATGGAGAAGAGATAAATATTTTATACGTGCTTGGAGTCGAAATATGGTTTCCGGTTCTGCAGCCCGTAGTCTAGTCGCTGTAACCACTAGATATTCCAGCTCCGAATCGCAATATGGATGAAAGTGGCAAACTTATACATACGAATTTCAGAACTAAAGGGTAGATTTGAGGTACTGACAGTAGTGCTGAAGAAGTTTCAGGTTTTCTTAGACCTAAAATTTAGAAGTGTAACTCACAATAGGCTTATTCGCACCTTCTCTTCTTACAAACTTAAAAGTAGGTTCCAGTTTTGTAGATTAGGTTTATAATTCTAAACTGAACCTGTCTGATCCCTGCAGGCTGGTGCGATGCACAGCCGAGAGCCGATAATTTGTGACGTCTGCCGTGTGTACGTACATTCAGATGAACGCCAATGTAACTAGTATATCAAACTTCCTCTTAATGTGTTTGAACAAATCGTAGCGCAACCTTTTAATTGAATTTGAAATATAGCCTATAAACATAAGATAGTTGGACTGTTTTCGCATAACACAGTGTACGACTGAGTTTCCTGTTTCGCAACTTAAAACATTTGAATGGATATTAAATAACCTACATCCATACCATGGTCCTAAATTGACAGACATTTTAGAAGCAGGCCTGCTTTCCCATGTGAATACAGGACCGTCACAATTATGGGGTTTATAGTGACACTGACGCCAGCAAAGGCTAAAAATCTGTGAAAACAAAGAATTTTCATTAGTTCTTTGTATGAAGCGTATAAAATGAAGCTGTCGAACGCCTAATAAATCTGTATTTCGGTATGCATATCTCTTCATCCAATATTACTAAAAGAATTTCGATAACATTTCATACTGTTGGCCCGTACTAGAATGTGTGCAGTGATGTGGACTTTACACAGGAGAAGCGGAGACAAAAACTCCAGAGATTAATCAATAACAAATATAAAGCTGATATCCGAGCAGAACTACTCTAAATATAAGACACTTTGGCAGACACTGGAAACGTCAGTAAATACGAACGTATGTAAAGGATGAAAGGCAGTTGGCTTCCTTTCACATTTTCGTAATATAAAGCCTGAGATCAAATAAAATTCAGGCAGTCTTAAATTTAGAGGGACGATTTCATTTCAGACGGAAAAGGCCGGAAAGTCTAGTCACTGAAGTTGCTGTTTTTCAGTATGATGAAGAGAATGGTAATAACGTGTTTTGGTTCAACATAACCAGTAATGTACATGAAACTGAAACCAGAACATTCCCTCACTTTTATGAAAAAGATTTCTTGTACAAAAGATGGTTAATTAACAGGGACTATGAACTTTATTCATATATAACCCACCATTTAAAATTGAAACTTTCAGTATGGTGAATATTTAACGAAAAAGTGAAAATGATATCATTATTGTCGAAATGTCCATAATGTAGTATATATAAAAGGCGTTACGCCCTGAGCATCTTTGTTAGTTTATTTAGTGACGCTGTTTCATCTGCGATGTTTCCATATAGAAAAACAATCTGAGATAAGAACATTAAAAAAAACATATTTGTAAACGTGCAGTTGTAGGGTTTCTGAAGAAGGAGGCCTACTTTCCTTATATTTTGTCAAGGGGAAGTCAAGAAATCGCGAAGTACCTCAATCTTAGATATTAAATTGTGCTGTAAGATTTCCGTTATTTACGGGGATGAAGTACGGGCTGGATAATGGAGGAATGTTACAGCTATTTCCGTCACGGGCAGCTGATTCTTAGGTCTCTTTGCAAAGTTGCGAAAAGCGACTGTCAGCTTCGTCATATCTGTCTGTCTGTCTGTCTGTCTGCCTCTGTCTGTCCATCTTTCCGTCCGTCCGTGCGTCTCTGTGTCTGCCGGCCGCATAGAACAACGCGGCTTTCCCTGAAAGGATTTTCATAAAATTCGACACTTATTTTTCGAAAATATGTCGAGAAAATTCAAGTTTGACAAGAATGACAGGTACTTACATGAAAACTTATGTACATTTACTAAAATACTCGCTGAATTCTTCTCAGAATGAGAAAAGTTTCCGACAAAGTTGTCGAGAAAATCAAAACACGCATTTTATGTTCCATAATTTTTTCCGAAAACCGTTCCGTTTTTTGAGATACTTTGGAACAAAATGGTAGAGCTAGACAGGCCACATATGAAAACACTGTATAATATGGAGCATGCGCATTTCATGCTGGATAACTAAGGCTACAGATACACACTCAGAATATGCCATACTTATTCCTTTTCCACGGCAACAATGGTTAAGCGACTGTGCCTCGCTGTTCGTTTATACGTACACTGCCCGTCTAGTTCTCTTCTGCAGAGCATCCTGACTAAAGCTGCCGGCATGAAAATAGTCTCATCAAGGCCAAGCAGCTGACTCACACCCCCGCTTCCCGCCGCCAATTCTTCTCCCGAGGAGCAAGGTCACGTTTACTTGCACGCTGTCTGTCGAAAGACTGCCGTAGGCATGGCAACACTGCCTTCATAGGCAGTGACCTTGATGGGACTATTTTCGTACCGGGCACTCTAGCTCTGGAGACCACCCAGTCTTATAATCAAAGGATACGGCGGCCGCTCTACCACGAGTTAAAGAGACCGGGGCGTGAAGCTGAACGATAGTGCCAAGGTTAAGAATGAGTTAAACTACACCTCCATTTCTCCATATATTTTCATGGCTTGCACCGAGACATCTTTACTTGGTTAAGTAGAATGTTAAGCTTAATCAATATGCAATTACCTCAACAGAATTCCAAAAGAATACTTGTGTCGGCTGCTAACAAGTAGAGAACTACAGTACTATCCCTACACAAACCGACTCAATATTGACGTCCTTGAACATCGTTCGTTCGTAGTCCTTCCCTCTTCTACCTACTTGTTCACAGCAGGTGTCGAGGGTTTTAGTGATTTCATTTGATCACACTCAAGCACACACCACAGTCGGTAGGACTCCTCTGGATGAGGGATCGGACCGTCGCAGAGACCTCTACCTGACAACACAAACACTGTACAAGACAAACATCCATGCCCCCGGTGGGATTCGAACCCACAATCCCAGCAAGCGCTCGGCCGCAGACCAACGCCTTAGAGCCCTTGCACACTATACGGTTTCTGTCGTACGAGTTTTTGTCGGGTGTCTACTAATACACAAGGAGGTATGGCGTCTTTCACACGATCCGACTCTTCAGTCGTCCAATCAAAAGTCGTGCCCCACTCGTGTAGCAGTCGGATGTCCTCACTACAAAGTCCGACTGTCGAATCCAGCAGTTTGCCCAATCGACTCGTAGTGGAACGGTGGGAGGAATGGCACCTTACACACGCTCCGGCTGAACAGTCGTCCGGCAGCCTCTGTGCTTGTCGCATTATCTAAATAATCAGATAAAACTTTCCTAATATTGTTTGCCGCTAATCCACCACGTGATGTAGGCTCGCGTGGCAAATCTTCGAGACCTGTTATTGTCAGAGTATCTTCAAAATTGTACCCACATCTGTTGCGAAAGTAATTGTATAACACAAGGTGGACTGATATTAGAGATTGTTACATGAGATCTTGTGAAAAACTGAATGAGGCCACACATTCTGCAGCAGGCTCAGTAAAAAGTGGAAAATATATTTATAGTGACAAACTGCGTTTTCTTCAAAAGTTAACAAGAGAAAGGAGTACGGAAGACAGCTTATCGGCAGTTATTGAAGAAAGAGAAAGAGATGAACCGGAAACAGTAAGTGCGACCTCAAGTGAAAAGCGAAGTGATCAGGCCTCCTACAAAAGGAAGAAGCATGATGAAATGAACACATGATGATAAAGGCATTGCAAGCCGGAAATAATCCAGGCAGCAACATGTCGTTTTCTGCAGGTACAGTACCGTATCTCAAAAATTTCGATGCAGATGATGTGCTTGACTTTCAGATGGAAGTTCTGCAGTTGATTTCAAAGATTGAACGTAATAAGAAACGGCGTACACAAGTAATGTCACATGGGTTACATTGTACGTCTTTTAGTCAGGAATCAGGAGCAACTTATACCTTTTTTTACAACTGAGTCCAAAATTCATACTCAGAACATGCAATATTCAGAGTCGGTAACTCAATTCTCTAATCATTATAGCCAACAACCATCTGTGTTTTCCCCTGCAATTAACCAAGGCATAGCAGTGTCGCCATCTCCTTCAAATAACTCCGAAACCAGCATTGATTTCAGCTTTCAATATTTGTAACAAAAATTTGAACTATGGCTACAACTTACTACTTGTTTGTATAATCTTTTGTTTGGAATTAAATGTGTTTTTCTACATGCTGTTTCATTTCTGATGCCTTTGATTTATTTATTTATTGACTGACAAAACGTTAATGAAATTTCTGAATGAACTTCGCCTGATTGTTATCGCCAACATTGCCATTGGTGGCACACAGTTCCCCATCTTGGTGTTTTGACGCTGAAGGCTATCTTGTAGCCGGCTGGACGGTTCATCAAACGCAGCTGTCGACATCCGAAAATAATTACAAAATTTATTTTCGTCCTCTTGTAGTTCAGTAAATAATGTGTAAAACACGCCGGATTGTAACCTTTTGGTGTTAATGGGATGAACCCAATGTAAACGCTTGCGCTGTCGCCGAAGACGCTTGTAAAAAAACATTAGACTAATGAGAAAATTTCGATCCATCCTTGAAGAAGGAATGCTTCTAAATGGGAGAACCACGTCGTTTTTATCCGACGAAAAACCGTCTGGGCAGTAGTCGTCCGGTCGCACTCGTACGACCAAAACTCGTACAACAGAAACCGTATAGTGTGAAAGAGGCCTTAGACTGCGCGGCCACTGGGATCAGCCCTTCAACACGGTCGGAGTCTAAATCTACATGCTCTTCGCTTCGGAATACAGCTCTCATTTCAGACCGAATGAAACTGGGATGAGTCGTTTTAATTAGAAAGACATAGAACTCTAAGCTTGAGAAACATTACTTGTCATGGGAGGAGTCAACAAGCAACACTATACACAGAGTTTGTTTTCTTGGTTCGACTGATTGCAGTAATTCTGTTTGACAGGTTTATGTTGGGACGCTGGATCTTCCATCCCCTCTTCTGTACTGTGGTGATAGTAATGCAACACGTGTCAGTTGTAGTGTCAGTGTACACCCTGACAGCCATAGGCATAGACAGGTGAGTAACCTAAATTGTGTCTGCCAACCAGAACAGCGTCTAAAACAAATTATTTTGACAGGCGTCACAGATATTTTGGACACTGTTCATCGTCTCGGGCTAAAAACCCAACAAGCTACAATTAATTACTATTAATGTTGTTACTGTTATACTACTACTACTACTAGTAGTAGTAGTAGTAGTAGCAGTACTACCACTACCACCACTCTTAAAGCTAATTATCCATATCACTAAGGTAATTTGAAGATTCTAGAAACTTTAAATAAAATATCATTAAAACACGATTAAAAGTTTTGTAGAATATAAGAATTCTGCGTGTCTATGTGATTTTCTAGGTCTTCTTCGCCTTAAACTCTGTTGTACCATTTCAAGGTACTCACGGTTTTCAAAAAATATGTTTTGTGCAATAGAGTGGAATCCTGATCATGGTCATTTCCGTAGAAACAAGATAAAACTGCGAATTTGTATGTGGTTGTTCTGCTACAGTTGATATAGCAACAAAATTGTATAGATCTCCACGTTAATAAACTGCACAGAATGGCGATGGGAATTTGTGTATTACGTTGCAGATATTGCGCGTTTGTACAATACAGATGAACAAGCTTTAGGAGAATCAATACATTTGTACATTAGTAAGCGTGAACACAACATGGCATTTTTTCAAGTGGTAAGTAGGCTTACAGCTATTTCACGTGGGTAGTGGTGTACTCTTTTCGCGGTGAAGTGGATAGGAACCCACTGGATTGTTCCTTCCGAAGAAAGCAGTAGGTAATAAGAAAACAGGCCAGCATTAACATTTTGAAGACTAAAATTAATCTACATTATATGAAAAGATTCAGCTTCTACTTCACAGAGGACACAGCATGTTTACTTTAGAAACATCGATCTGTATATGGAAATGATAGTCATTTGTCGTAAGGTATATACGTTATGCGTAAAAACAAGGTCGGTATAAAGTGAAGAGTTTTCAAATCCTGAACCTGGTGGTAAATATGGTACACACTGAGACTTAACTGGTTAAAGATGTAAAATTTGGTATAACTTATTCGAGCCTTTGTTTGAAAATAATGATGCCTTTATTATTTGACTACAAATATAAAACAATAAAATTCCTCACTTTCCAAAGATTTTAAGGTTCCAAAGTATTCAGAATTATATGTATTAAAATAACTCATATTGTCTTTCAGTATCTCTAAGTCATGTAATAAAATAACTCGTTAATTCTTATT
This sequence comes from Coptotermes formosanus, assembly GCA_013340265.1. Lineage (NCBI taxonomy): Eukaryota > Metazoa > Arthropoda > Insecta > Blattodea > Rhinotermitidae > Coptotermes > Coptotermes formosanus. The sequence continues at coordinate 503,946 of BLKM01000193.1, forward strand.
TATGTTATTCCACACACCTACCACATATGAACGTAAAAATTTCACAGATCTGTCTGTAGAAACTCTATAGTTACTACCATCACACAAAACAGGTTAGGCAGCCTCCATGTTTAGACACATTTTTCAATTACCCGAAAAAAATTCTTTATATATTTTTCAGAGTTTTCAAAATATCTCTCTTATTGCGACATTTCTTCCCAATGGCGCTGATGTCCCCCCCCCCCTCCCCACATCCCCAGACCTCACGGTGTCTGTCGTCGTTACGGTTGGTCACAGAAAGTTAAAATATAAAACAGGCTGCAGAGACATCAAATAAAGAATAACTTTACACAAGTTACAGAGTCTGCTTTGGTAACACACAGTCAGCACCGTTTACATTAGCAGACTTTTACGTACTGAATTATAACTGTGTGGCTGTTAGAATCGTCCGGTCATACGTCGAGGTTAACGCAATTTCCACGCGCAAATTCACGGAATCTGTGACCATGATTTCCACAGATAAATGTTGAAATAATCGTTGGTATGTTCTACAGCCCTTGAGAAATATTCTAAAATCACAGTTTCAGAGAATATTGGAGCAATGAATTTGAATATATGCCAAGAGACAGCTTGACATACTTTATTGGCAAACTTCGTTTCGTTTCGTAGTCATTCCCTCTACTACCTACTTGTTCAAAATAGGTGTAGAAGGTTTTTTTTTATTTTCGCTTGATCACACTCAAACACACACCACAGTCGGTAGGAATCCTCTAGACAAGGGATCGGCCCGTCGCAGAGACATCTACCTGGCAACACAAACACTGTACAAGAGACAAACATCCATAACCCCGGTGGATGCGAACCCACGATCCCAGCAAGCGCTCGGCCGCAGACCTACGCCTTAGAAAGCATGGCCACTCGGATCGGCTTATCGGCAAACTACGACGCTATAATGCCGACTGAAGCATACACCCTTGACTGCTTCCTAATTACAGATTTGTTTCGACAATTACCGCCATCTGGAAACATAGATTGAACTATAAGAGTAACCTGGCTGCGATCTGGTCACTGAGTCAAAGACCAAGCGCATTACGCAAGCAGACAAAAATCCTATTTTTGAGATATTCGTACCAGTCGAAGTGGCTGCTGTGGGAGAATCGACTGTCTCTGTTGAATATGGATAACATGTAAACCTACTGTGTCCAAGAGTTATATTTAGGGAGCAGAATTATGCAGACATCCCCAGACTGACCTTGTTAAGAATTTTAACTGCTTAATGTTATCCGTACTGCATGAAGGAACAGATAGCAGAACTTATTTTTCTTTATGTTTGTGTACCGTATATTTTCTCGTAAGTCTAAATCAAAGCAACAAATGCACAAGATTATTGGTAAGTATAAGATATATTTTCAACCCCTACATGTGTTTCTGTAACGAAATTACCATCTTCAGGAAGTACACATCAAACAGTTACAAGTGCTATCTGCAAACAAGTGTAGAATGTGTGGTTTCATAGAAAAGTATTTTGCATGTCACGATTCAAGATGTGTAGGTCGACTAAATTAAAAGAAATAGTACAGTGTATCTCTAATACGTGGGTTGGAATTTTAATTTTGGCAACGCTGCAGTAACTTTTGATACAGCACACCTACAGAGTTCATATTTTCACAGACCCTCGATGTACTCCCCAACGTTATGTAGAACACGTTCCCAGCGATGACGGAGTCGCATGATGCCGTTGGCAGCCTCTGTTTTGTTGCTGGTCCGGACGGAGCGGCCTACAGCGTCAATAATGTCTGGTATATTCTTGAAGCGTCTGCCGCGTAGCGGTTCCTTCACTTTGGGTATCAAATCAAAATCGCAGGGGCTGATGTCTGGTGAATATGGGGGATGGTACAGCACCTCCCATTGCCATCTCTCCAGTAGCTGGTTCACTACGTCAGCGACATGCGGCCGAGCGTTGACGTGCAGATTGATTGGTGTGTTTTCGCCGAGAGAGTGTGGTCTCTTCTTCCGCAACGCACGGCGCAGATGGTGCTTCAAGAAATCGGCGTAGTACTGGCCTGTGACTGTCCTATGCTGGGGCACAGCACGTGTGCCGGCACTGTCGTAGGCGAAAATGACCATAACCTTAGCACTGCTGGGATTCTGCCGCACTTTGGTTTTGTGGGGTGACCCGTAATGGCGCCACTCATTAGACTGCCGTTTCATTTCCGGCTCGTAAGCTCGCGCCCACGCCTCATCCAGCGCTATGATACGATGCAAGAATGCATCCCCTTTCTTTTTGCAACGTTCCAAATGCATCCGAGCCGACTCGTATCGCTGCCATTTCTGGATTTCAGTCAAACTGTGCGGGACCCAACGAGATGCGATTTTGCGCATGTGCAAGCGTTCTTTGAGAATGTGCAGGACCGTCGTATGGGACAATCCGGTCTCACAGGCCAACTCCCGAATTGTCCACCGTCTATCTGTCTCCAACAATGTGGCCACTGAACTAACCTGGGCTTCTGTTGCGCTGGGTCGTCCGGGCCGTGGCTGATCTGTCACATTCTGCCGTCCAGCGCGGAAGGCTTGAACCCACCTTGCAACTATCCTATACGGTAATGCTGCCGTACCGCAAATCTCTACCAGTGCTCGGTAACATTCTCTTGCTGTTTTGCCCCTGCCTGCTTCAATTTTTAACCAAGAACGCTGCTCCAGTTTAGTAAACATCCTTCTTAGGCCGAGTCTGCACCTGCTGACAATCAACTGGCTACTGCGTATGCCCATTTCGTGATGGACCGCTCCCATTATGTATGTAGGTAGAGGAAGGACCCATCCTTCCTGCTGCATTGCCGCTTCACTCCAGCAGCGCTTGTATCCAATCTAGCGCGGTGTTGCCAAAATTAAAATTCCAACCCACGTATTTAAAAATAAATGTGGCTTAAGATCACAGAGCATAACATATATATACATTGTTTACATGAATCGACTACTAAAATATTAATATCAAAAGAATATAATGTTTTTTGAACTAGTGCTTGGCCACGTATACAAGCGTTGGCTTGATATCTTGTACCCATCGTCCTGTACGTTGTGTGCATTTCGTTTTCGGTGAGTTATAGGGTGCAGGCAGAACTTCTATTTCAGCATGTCATATCTATTGTAGACTGCTTATCCATAAACAATTTAAAGGAAATTCCCTCTGTGGAAATGTTTCTCTCTTTGAAAATATTTTAAAGCCTGAACTCGCAAAAGGAATGGAACTGAAACTACGCCGCAATTATCTTTGTATAACTTGCGGAATTCTTTTTAAGTTGTAACTGTAAAGTTGTTACTAAGACTGTAAAATGCAAATTACAGCACGTTATTTTTAGCTCGCTCACTCATACCCAAGTACGACTGAAAAGGAACATAGTGTAGACTGCACCATGATGAGGCGGATACGTAGAAATAAATTTATGCTTCTTCCAGAGATGAACGTTTTAAAGAATGGGGTTTGTGAAGTGGGACTCCTTTTCTTGGAAGAACATGACTGAATTTCAAATGCAGTATATTCAACATGAGATGAAAAGTTACACACCAGTGTTCCTTACTGGCTCGTCTGCGAGCTCGGTGAATGGTATTCAGTAGAACAAAGCCTTTAGATTTTTCTGCTCTTACTTATAATGCCATTAGTAGGTCTGCTAGAAAAAATCTTTTATTTTGTAATAAATTCTCAAGTTCACTTAATTAAGCATTTGCAGTTTAAGTACTTATGTTCTTCATTTGTAAATATTCCATTAAGTATTACCACGAAATGTCCTGAGGCGTCCACTAGTTGAGGTAAGTTTAGGGAGGGCGTCCGTAAGTTTAGTGAGGACTTGTAAGGGCTTCATGCTAGCAGAAAGTTTGGGAAACACCGCAGTGCATGAGGTTATAATGTATAAGCCACAAAACTGCAAATGTTGTACTAAAAATCTGTGGTAGGAAATACACTGGTAACTCTAGTTTAACGCGACTTCGTTTTGCGCCGTTTCGCTTTAACGCGACTTGAAAATTTACATCTTTTCGAATTCAAGCTATAATTTTCTCTTTAAAGCGAAATGGTATAGACGATCCGTGGTCGCGCTTATCTTCTGTAGGCTAGCAGGAAGTGACGTTACTGTCACGCTACCAGTCACGTCTATGGAGTGATTACGTTGGTGATATAAGCCGGGTCTCGTTAATTTTCTCTTCAACAGCATTGGCTTTTCTTACCGATATGAATGAGAAACGTAAATCTGCATCACCTAGCGCAACCCAAGTGAAAAATCGGTGAAAGACAATCGGTACTGAAGATAAATTACACGTCATAAACCGACGTGAAAAAGATGAACGAATCGTTGATACATGCCGTAATGTTAGACTCGCTCTTGGTATCGTACATAGAATTCGTTATAAGGCTAACAGAATTAAAGAAAGTGCTAAATCAGGAACTAAAGTGCTTGTTTGTGTAGCAAGACTACCAGAGCGCTATGCGAATGAACCGTATACATTCTACAGGTCCGTATGTCCACTAGTGGTTTAGTCATGCACTATACAGTATGAGGTTTTCAGTCACCTACCCTCCAGGAAATACATTGTTTCAAATGGAATTTTGTATTCGTTTTGCGCAACGTTTCCCAGAAACCTAACCCTGGCCTAAAAGCAGAGCTACCCGTGGTGAGCCACACACACAGATGCTTGCTATGCAATTAAAATGGAATTCCTTAAAAATATTAAAGAAAAGTCACGCAAAGAGCAAAGCGTGGAAATGTAGGTTTTACTAGGTCCATACAAAATGCTGTTGTAGCCGGCAGTCTAGATTTCGAAACCTAGACGTGTTAACCCAAAATGGAACACTGTTTAATTGATACTTTGTATAAATTCAGTAGCGAAAATCTTATAACATGTGCCCTTTAGGGTCCTGCTTTTAGACAAGAAAGGAAAAACTTTGGCTCCAGTTTGGTGTAACATTCTGCGCAACAAAGCAAAAGTTGTGTATTTCAAATTTGTCACTGTCCGGCAGAGGCTTAGTTTGAGAAGTTAGGAGCCACTCGGTGTTATGAAACCTGACAGCTTTTGTCAGTCTTCGATAGGCCGTACAACTAACACAAGTAACATGTCTCAGAAAGATGTTGCGGACGCTTGGGACGCCGTGTACCAGCCTGATACTGCCGTTTGACACAAACAATCAGATTACAAAATTTAGCTTAAGAGCAGCTGACAAATCAGAAACGAAAAGGACTGTGTCTGATCAACCAGGCAGTATCCAGTAATTTTTTTAATTTCTTGCTGTAGCAGAAAAATTTGAGTGTGTAGTAAAAGGGAAAAGTGCTTTCTCGAATTTTGTCATTCGAAAAGAAGTGGCGTGTTTTCGTGCGCTCCATAAGAATTACATGAACACCAAATTCCGAAATACAAAATGTATTCACCAACCACAAGAGTTAGCTTGATCAGCGGAGTGAAGTGACGTTGTGAAATTCTAATACAGAGCGTTCCTAAATTAGTTATACAAAACTAAGTTGTAGTAACACAGAAAGTGGAAAACTTACAGTATTATTATATATATCACAAAATGCAGTGTCTGTTAAAGTTTTATCTACAGATATTCACAGGTGTCCAATGTGGTTTCCTCGTGTCACGCGAGAGATGTCCCATCTGTAAGCGATTTCGTGGAGCCATAGCTTGGCCACCACGATCGCCTGATCTAACACCCCTGGACTCTTCTGTGTGGGGATACGTTAAAGACAAAGTTTTTTTCCACCTCTTCCTGCTAATTTGGAAGAACTACGGGCACGGATAACAGAAGCGTTTGGGACCGTAGATGCGGACATGATTCATAGGATTTGGGACGAAATCGCTTACAGATGGGACATCTGCCGCGTGACACGCAGAAACTACATCGAACACCTGTGAATACCTGTAGATAAAACTTAGGAAACATATACTGCATTTTGTGATATATATCTTAATACTGTAAGTTTTGTACTTTCTGTGTTCTTACACCTTAGTTTTGTATAACTAATTTAGGAACGCCCTGTATTAAATTAACCAATAAACGTTTACCTCGCTGGTGGATTAATGTTAATTAACCTTTTAAAGCCTAGCGGTAACTTTACGTACCACCAGGTTTAACATTAAAAAATTCCACGTGGTGCCCACATTGCGTTTATGTGTTTTGTACGGATCTCAGAACAAACAGCAATTTTTGCCTTATAAAACATTAAGAGATTGGTTTTTATAACCGAAGTGGAGAGTGTATGCAGCGCGGTACGCACTGAGTTCGTATATAAAACAGATACGCTTCGTCTTTAAAGGGTTAATAAAGCGAAATTAACATAAGTGACGGGAAAGCACAACAGTAACATCTTCACAACTAAGTACAAATTCATATCAACTAATGCACTGTTATTATTCAATATGTTCGTATATTACAATATTTTGTTCCAACATGCTTCGATCCTGTTGGGATCATCTTCAGGGATATGTTTAAAAGCTAAAATTACACAAACAGAATGGCAATATTTTGTTACAAAATGTGTATAAAACAGTTGATTTATATGCAGGTCACTTGTAGGTCTTTGCTTTTTATTGTGCTTTAGGAGTCGGATGTTTTTGTGTGGACGGTAGGCACAGTGCTTACTGTCCACACCAACAGGTACAGCTTACCGCTGTGTTGCGCCAGAGGCAGGACCCGTCTAGTCATGGCTATGCGGAGTTTACCCACACGATCGCCATCTGCAGAAGTAATCGGAAACTAAAACGATACTTAGGTTGCCCAGGAAGAACCACAAACACAGATTCGTTGAGCCACCCGATATAAGCGTCAACTGGGCGAACAATTGTAAACCGAGATCAAAACCAGAAGCAACATGAAGAAAAACGCACCAGAGAAGAGCAAGCGACAGACGAAAAAGATGAGAAGCGAATCTTAGCAAAGAAAAGAATCCTAACGTCTACGAGAACCATGCTGTGAAATCAAGCGAAAGTAAGTCTCGAAATAAAATCAACGCTGACATAAATACCCACAGAAATGAAAAAAATCTGAAAAATCAAGGGAAAAGCTTCTTACAGAACCTAGAGAGAAATAACGGAGGTCAAGGAGGAAGTCAAGAAGAATGAAGACAACTGAGATAATAGATACAGCATCTTAGAAAAAAAATAGATAGCGTAACCGACAATATAGAAGGAAATTTAAAGATCCTGGAAGAGAATATAAAATCACTAGAAGAATCGAAATAACGCAAGGCAAGCAGAGAAGAATGGAACAACATAATGTTCCAGTAGACGCCAAGGCAAAAAAAAAAAAAATACTCAGTAAACTAGAAGGCAAAAATTCCAGAGACAGGACAGAAACGCGAGAGATTGGCAAGAGCAGATCTAAGCGCCTTCGAAGACAAAATAGCAATAGCGAAGAACAAAACCAAGTTGAAAGGACAAGACTGCTACATAGATAACGCCTTGAGGGTTAGCTTGAGGAAGATGCAGGCAGAAATCTGTAGCAGAGCAAAGGAAGAAAGGGGCGTGGCAACACAGCAAAGGTCGGCTACCAGAAACCGCAAAGAGATGGAAGGTGGGTAAACTGGAAGATAACAAACAAAAAAATACCGATGATCAAAGCTACGAATGTTAACTATGTATATGAGAAATTCACTTACATGTTTCGGCCGAAATAAGCCATCGTCGTGCGATACAGAATACCACAAAATGCTGAGAAGAATTACTGCAGCATAAGTTGTTTGTATTTATATGACATCTCGTTTTACAATCAACATATATTTTTAAGGTAGTTACATAGTACCAAGATCTTAAAGTCATAGAAAAATAAGTAGTAGTAATGTCTGGGCAGGTGTGTATACACACACACACACACACACACACACACACATACGTATACATGTAGGCTACATGTACAAATATGCACGTCGTCGAGTGTTAGAATAATTCCACTTTATTAATTTTTAAATTTGTAGGAGGAAATTTTGTGGGCTAATTTAAAGCACTCTGCCAGCCAAGGCTTAATTAAGTATTTTATATGTCCAAGTAAAAATACGAGTACGTCTGGGGATGCTCCTGACGCGTAGTTCTGAACTGACATGTAAAAACAGCAAAAATAAAAAATATGTTTGACACAAAACCTGAAACACAACCAGCATTTAGGCATTATGAAAATCTATTATTTCTTACGCTTCTCCTTCCATATTCAGCACCAGTTTGCTTATTATGTTCGTAAGTGTAACTTACTCCGTCGTAAAGTGTTCTTTTATAAAATGTAAGAATTTAATTGCGCCGCGAAAGGCTTAAGAAATACTGCCGTGCTGTACGTCATCTGCAGTTCGATTACTGTTGTCATAACATCCCGTGCTGCTCTTTATATCCTGGATCATACGAATCCGGTGCATGTCGCCAATTTTAATATTATACCTCCACGTGCACCTACGTATTCAATGTGGCCTCGTCTCCTCAGGTTTTCCGACTAACTTATGTACACACTGCATATCTTGCAATTCTTGTTGCATGCCCTGTACATACTGTGGTATATAGGCTGCTTTCATTTGATCACGCAAGTAATATTTGTTGAAGGTTACGAAATATGAAACTTGTTATTATGTAATTTTCGCCATCTTATTCTTACCTCTCCTCCCGGGTATGCTCAGATATCCTTAGTCTATAGTGTATTGCGAATCCTCACCACTGTGAAAACCTCAGGTTATGTAACCGTGTAAATTCAGTCTGTTTTTTTCTGATTTTCACACGCATTCAGCACACGTGATAACAGGTAAAATTATACGCTGTGGTATTTTGGGTTATGACACCGCGTAGGCTGGTAAGTGGGTAGGCTACTAGTGTGTCAGAGAAACATACTTCCATCATCTTCGGTTTAATCTATTGTCAGATATAATCGACTTACATACAGCCGTTTAAAATAGGCCTTCTCATTTGGCGTTTATATTTATGCATTCATGCCAATACCTTACAAAACGTGAGAACCTGGTAAACACTTCAGACTGCACAAGGATGTTTCATTGTACATACGAGGTACATGTATACCAGCCACTTTTTCGATTCGGAGGTTCGTCAAGGATCGATCTGGAGAACAAGAATTTTTAAAAGTTACAGGAATTTGTACTGCATTTGAAAGATGGTAAAATAGGTAAATGTTTCCGGTATAAGAATGCTTGATTTTCGCATGTGTCTAGATACAACGCCATCATGCATCCTCTTGAGAGGAGATTCACGAACCTGCGCACAAAGCTGATCCTGGCCAGCATCTGGGTTGCAGCAGTCCTAATCTCCGGCGTCCAGCTGCGCGTCGCCCGGTCCGAACGCTTCAAGTACGGTGGAGAGTAAGTACAGGCTCTGGGCCTTGGAGCAAGAAAGTTGTTGGGGTTTACGTAACTTCCTGCCGGCTTCCAGCCATGTGTTACTGTACTTATCATCAACATTTAGGGTCGTTCTTTTGCAAGTTGCTGAATCGTGGCCATGAAAGTGAATTAGGGAAAATGGGATGTACTTTCATCCACATTTTACGATTATATACAAATTCTAAACTTTCTTCCAGCGATATAGGCATAAAAAGTGCTTCCACAATTCATGCATAGCAGCCTGTACAGTTCGTAGAACTCCTCTCACCACTTCGGCCTATATTGTGGACAACCTTTTAGAACTCATGCCCACAATTTATTAATAACATGCCTTTCCACAATTCAGTCAGAATACACGCTTCGCAAAGACCCTCCCTATATTCTGGGAGCAATATAAAAATCGAAAGTTCTCCTTCCCACAATTTCGGCTGATAATAAAAGTAATTGTAAAACCCTTTCCCAAAACTGAGACAGGGAAGGATTAACGGGCAGGTCTGCCGGGCAGCTGCCCGGGGCGTCAAATTAAAAGGGGTTTTAAGAAGCCACTTGAATAATATGAAAAATGTGCCCGTAAACCCTGGTTTCCGTACGCGCCTTCCGACACAATTGGTACATATAAGCTTTCAGCACAATTTGCATCAAATTCACAGCTACTAAAATTTAACTTTTTTCAAAATTATTAAAAGCATGGATTTAAGAGAAAAGTAAAAAGTATAGAAAGGGAAATCAGAGGTCCGAGAGCATTTTTCTTGATCTCGGGGATAAATTATATCGAAAATAGACATACATATATGATAACCAGGCCTACTGATCAGACAAGCTATAGCCTATTTTTCATTGCGATCTAATACAAATATGCACAAAATAAATAAAATTCGATTTTTCAGTATATTAATGTTATGTTTTTAAAGGCCTCAGTAGCACTTCGCTAAATCACTCCTGCCGAAGCAGGCAAGAGACGATTTAGTGATGACATATATTTACATTATTATTAATTATACTACGGTATTTTCTAGATTCTAAGGAGCACACACCAAATTACAAGGGTTTGCAAAGCAATTGATGTTAGGCTTACGTTTAATGATATAAAAGCTTTGAAATCAGATTGAAAATTTTTAAGCATAATGTCAACAGTTGCACATTTAAATATTTCCCAAATCCCCCCCCCCCCCAAGACTCATTTTGAAATTCATGATAAACCAGACCTTCAGAGACTTCAAATGCAGTTCTAAAGCGTCACTAATTCAACTGTCGAAATATTCTCTTCAAGATTTACTTCGTGCAGGTCATTTGAAGAAACTGCATAGTTCATAAAATGTGCAATTTGATATTAGACCAGCTAAATTTGGGGAGGTAATAGTGAGTTTGTTTGATTAGCTCTGAGATACACTTGATTTATTGAGCAGCTGAATTTAGCGGCGAAATTTGTCGATTTAAGAGCTGAACTAGGAAATATAAAAACAAATTGTTTAGTCGGATCAACACTTAAAACTTCAGGAAATGTATTTCTGAAAGTCTGGAGTTCCGTTTTTGAAATTCTTACCGTTTCAAAAGTGTAGCAGTGGAAGTGTGTTAGTATTTTCATCTACATATGCATGCGATCCACTGTTTCATTAATTACTTCTTTCAGATGTAACTGTAGGAGTAGGCTTAATGAAGAAGTTAAATGACCCATGCATATTGCTCTCAAAAAACCGAGTAAAACCCTGGTCATCCTGGTGCGGCACAAAATGTCTTGCTGATTGTAAAATGTGTTTACTTTCTTCTCGTTGCTTTTTTGTTTATTACAATATGAAAAGTTTTATTGTTCCTACTTTATTAATGTCCCAGTGACATTTCTTTTGTGCTTATAAGGAATTACTTCCAATAATTTTTTAAATTACACAATTTAAAGCAACAAAAATTTTTTACTAATTACTTAAGAAGGCGTCATAAAAGGTTTACATAGATTTCAGTTACCCTCATTTAAAATTTATTATTAGTTAAACAAAATAAATACATGTAAATAAAAGTATAAAATAAAAAATAAATTTAACAGTTATTTTAGTTTCTTACAAACTTTTTATTTTTCCCCTTCATTATAATATGAGCCATTCAGTTTTTCTCTTGTGAGGTACTAGCCAGAAATAATATTTAATTTCTGAAACTGTTTCATTTGGAATAATTAAGTAGTATTATTGTTTGCGTAAACAAGCGTCTTAGGGATGATTTGAAACATACTGTTTTCTTTCTTTAATAACTTTTACAATGAAAATATTAATATACATGATTATAATATTTATTGTTTAGTCTTTTGAAATATGGCGTAGTAACAGCTTCAGATGCTTCCCTATTTTCTTACATATCGCATTCCTCGAGGATCCTTTTCTTATAATATAAAATATAATAATTATAATGCATAACAATTAATTACGATGACATATTCCCGGAACTTATTTGCTGCTAAAAAAGATCTCGTGGCAGTTCACACGCCAAACGTTTTGAATCTATGTGATAAAATCCATTTTATTTTCCATGAAGCCGTATTCATGGGGTTGTTAAGTGTGCGTAAGGCATATTCAGATTGTAGGTTATTTGTTTCTACGAATGTAACGTGTTCTTGAGATCTTATTTTTAGTTTGTCTGCCACTCTGCTCGACATATACAGGCTTACCATGTGGCATATTAGTTTATATACGTATACGTCCCTTATTAAAAATTCATTCTGATCTTTTGGTGCCTCAGCATGGTAAATATATTAAGCAACTTTACTAAAATAAGCAACTTTAGGATTAGTGTTCTCAAGTTCGTAATCTTTCTAAACTCGAGACTATGCGATATTCCTGATGATGGCCCAGAAAGGGCCGAAACATGTAGCAGATAATAATAATAATAATAAATGAAAACTGACCACAGCCGCACCCAAGGGGGCACCCGGGATGCAGTTCCCCCCCCCCTTGACAGTCGACGATTAAAAACACAGATTTTGTAGACATGATGATATTAATCGTTTTACGTGATTTATCCTTCAGCCGACGTCAGCCACTGAAATCGGCTGATGACTCGTACGTTAGAACTTTTAAAAATAAAATAAAAAACTTAGGATCTCTTAGATGAAATTAAATACCTAAAAAATTACAAATTTTGATTTAAATTAAATGAGAGTTATGGAGCATGTAGTTATATGTGTGCTGTTGCAAAGAGCATTATGTCACAGTTACACCTACGGACATGATTTTCATAACTTCATTATGAATAGCAATCAAATTACATATGACTTCAGGGTCAGCCCTTTCCCTCTCGCCAACGAAAAATTTTGTTTGCACCTGAAATCGACTGCAGGTGTACTTTGTTGGACTTATGTTGATAACAAACTAACTGCATTATTTCCAGGAAAATACGTCGTACCACAAAGGCTCTTACGAGTGCCGTTTGAAGGAGGTAAAGTGGGATTTCTATATTGGTATTTTTCTCCTCACGTTCTCAGTAATTGGGAATTTGCGTATTAGTATTTTCAATGTTTTATTTGCGAAATTATTCTAATTGGCTGCATCCCACAGACACAGCGCGTACAAATACAAGTATTTCCTATAAATTAGTAATGCATTTGTGTTGCTCACAAACTTCCAGTCTAAAATAACCAATTGCCATATGCAAGCGTGAGTGCCAACTTAAACAACAAGAACACAAAACCTGGTCAGATTTCCACGGGAGGAAGGAATATAATGGGATGATGTACTTGTATGTGAATACACTACCGCGAAGATTAAAAAAGACTTCACTGCAGAACTTCCAGGAAATCTGCCGTTTTGTGCGGAACATGATTTAAGAGGAATGATGTAATATACAGATATGTAGCCTTACTGAAGAAAATACATTCACCCATAAACTAAACCTAAGCAGCATGAAAGGGAATGTCCATACTTAGCACAGGACTTAAGGTTGTAATGTGCCTTAGCGTGTTTATTTTTAATTTCGTATTTCTTCTCCTTTCTTCTTCGAATATTATTGTACTGAATTTGTTTCAATGCATGTGTTAATTTTTTGGATGGGACCTAATAAAGCCATACACTGCTACCAGCAGGTTTTTTAATTAATTTGGGGTTTGTGAAAGCTATAATTTTGTAATCTCAATAAGACGAGGGTTGTGACCTTTACAAGCAAAAATTCTTCAAGGTCTAATATCGTGATAAGTAATAATATCTGGGAAGAAGTATTGCACTTAAATGCTGGAAATGTGACACAAACTATGTGTTTCGCGCCTGCACGGCTTTTGTACCTATTGCGTAAGCAGCTGTCTAGCAACCGGTGTGACGCTGACTGGAGCGTCACTGGGAGGTGCTATTTGGCAGTCCGTTACGCGGGCGTCGACATTTTGTAACGTAGTACGTAATTTTATAGGGTTGTCTCCAGTGGCGAATTGCGCCCCAGTACCACTGACGTGGAAAAAATGACTTGCTTTCTGTATTAAAGAAGACAACATGTGAACCCCCCCCCCCCCGGCCAAAAATCACTAGTTCGTGTTATATACAATTTTTATAGCGTATCCGCGAAAAGGTTAGGTTTGCGGTGTACTTCCTGCCATACCCAGTCTTAAAAATCAAGCGCGGATGTGCGTGTGCGCGCGCGTGTGTGTGTGTGTGTGTGAGACAGAGAGAGAGAAGGATATGCTTCCCAGCACAGTCCGTTTATACTCCATGCCTCTACTGCAAGGCGTGCGGTCCATAGCACAGCCAGACGTCTGGTCGCTTGTTACAGTGAAAGATGTCATGGGGGAAGCTTGCCGCATTGCCCACTGGAAAGGAAAGCGCCGAAGGATTTTATTAGTTGCAAACCTGTATTCTTATTGAGCTACCGGCCTTCTGAGTTTAGCGCCGTGCTGTGGGGTAATTGCTGCCCAAAGTTTCGAAGGAACGTACCGCCTCCATCTACAGGGTTATAAGTCCATGAATTCACTCATAACCCTGAAGATGAAGGCGGTACCTTCCTTCGAAACGTCGGGAAAAATTACCCAGCCACACGGCGAAACAACCCAGCAGACCGGTACCTCAAAGATCAATCGGTGGCAACCCCAAATCATTTTTATCGTATTGTTAGGCCCACATACGCACGCACTCACGCACGCACGCACGCGCAAACACACATACTGCACCCCAGTTACGCAAGTTATCAAGGAACACTGATGGTCGTGTTCGTAATAAGTATATTGTAACTTAATAATACAAAGGTAATAAATTTAGGTATAATACAAATCATCCTGATATACAACTCTGACAAATAAATTAATTAGCGTGCCTGGGCCCACTTGGTCGTGTTAATACAATAGAAACAAAAAACACAAATAGATTACCCTAAATACAGACTGCCCTATGATATGGAATACAACTCAACAAATCAAACAAAATCCCCCCCATACCGTCCTGTATGACTTCGAACCCATCGCAGAAAACCAATACTTAACTTCTCGTCATACAGAGACCCTGGGGGGTCACCATACCCGAAGGGCGAGACAGCAATTTAGAAGCACCCGCCAAACGGAATTTTGAAGATGTTGCCAGGTTGAAGACCGCACACAGAGTGAGGTCTCCCAGTAGGTTCAGGAAACGGCTGAACCAAAAAACCGTTACGCCAGGAGGAGAGTGTAGGGGAACAAGGAAGTTGCGCACGCCGAATATAGCTAAGGGGTGGAAAGGCATAGCAACACGGACGATGCAGACTCCGGCACAGTACACACACGCACATACACACATACACACACGCACACACACACATACATACACACACACACATAATTCTAATTATAGTATATTCCTCATTTATTGTGCCCTGTGAATGCATGATAGATTTTCTGAGAAAGAATGAAATGATAACAATTTTCATAATATTTCGACATAACACTGCGAAAGGTGCCTACTGTCTTCGTCATGTTTGTCTATCTGTCAGTCAGTAGGGAGCAACTCCTCTCCCACTGGATGGGATTTAATGAGGTTTCGTATTTGAGTATTTTTCAAAATTCTGTCAAGAAAATTAAGATTTTATTGAAATCTGACAAGAATAACTGGTACTTTACATGAAGACCTATGCAAATTTTTTATAAATCTCTCCGAATTCTCCTTAGAATGAGAAATATTTCAGATAAAATTTGTAAAACTCAAAATTAAGACACATAGATCTCCATAAGTACACAAAAATTTCGCTTAAAAAGTAAAGCGGCATGGAGCTGTTCCTCCGCATTGACTGTTGGTGCCGATAACTCTAAGACTATGGATGCTTTCACAGCAGGCTCGTGGTCTTGCAGTATAACGCACGATCCGGGAGACAGTAGAGTTGTATATTGTTTCTGTACATTTCTGTGGAGTCCACGCTTGTTTTCTTGAAACACTCTCTTTGTTTTCAAATTGGAAGTGACGGAAGGCATTTGTCACGAGCGTAGTGTAGGATCCAGTTTCGCTTTCCAGAGATCGCTCAAGTTCACGGAAAGAGAATCTTGTTTTGTGCTGTAAGGCAATCTAAGACTGCAGTAGTGCGATGCAGAAAATTAATTTCATATTATTTTATTCCTTAATAATCCTTCCTCTGAAAAATGGATGTGTACAAGGTTCATAAAAGAGTGATTCGGAATTATTATATATATCATTTCCCAGAAAAAGTCTAGCAGAAAAACAAGAGATAATAGAGTACGGCAAATCTCCGTCTTTTATCTAATATCAAGGGCATAGAAAATGACAATAACGGACTGGGATTTCATTTTAAATTACGAACCGAAAATGCTGGCAAAGTTTCAGATTGTTCTCTTTTGCCGATAAGGAAAGATTTGTATGTGATGACATCTGCATTTGTTTTTTTTTTCCATGGTGCAACAGCCCCTAATGGACCAGGGCCTCCTCAGCATCGAGGCTTCACGATCACACTCAGACACATACATACTCGTTAAGACTCCTCTGGACGGTTGATCAGCACGACGCAGGGACCTCTACCTGACAATACACAACACTCACAAGAGACAAACACCCATGCACCCGGGGGAATTCTGTTATATCCCGGGGAGCTGACGGTAGGATCTTCTTCTTCTTGTTGACCGAGCGGAGTCTGATGGATCCGTTAGGACGCTTAAGGAATAACTTCCAAGTCTACTTTTGAGGTTTAACACAAAATATATTATACAAAGAGAGGTTACAATATCAGAGTTGGAAATATGTTGAAGGTGCCGGGGCGTCCTGGAAGAGAATGTGCCGGAGTGTCCCGGAAGAAAATGTGCCGGAGTGTCCGGAGGAGAATGTGCCGGAGTGTCCCGGTAGAAAGCATGCCGGAGTGTCCGCCAGCGCTACACTTACATTAGTTTATATATGATATTGGGGAGGTGCCGTGTGAAACAATAGAGGGGTCTTAGGTGTGGTCGTGTGAAGCTATTGGTCGGAACTTATATTATTGTCCTATCAGAGTCTTGTCTTCGGACCCTCATGTCAAGGTGACATCACCGCTTCACACGAGTCTTTCATCCCTTCTGACATTAACAGGTTATCCAAAAACAGATGGTGCTAAAATTGGGGGCTAATCTCCCCACAGACCGGAGAGGACGGCAGCTGATCAAATCCACTCCTTCCGGCTTAATATACGACTCCAACAAGGTATGGATGTCGCAACCCTAACAGGAAATTTAGCGTGTACGTGCAAATTGCAGTACAAGAAATCACCAATTGTTACATACACAATTGTCATATATGACAATTCGAACCCATAATCCCAGCAAGCGAACAGCCGCAGAGCCACGCCTTAGACGGCGCGGCCGTTGGGATCGGCAATATCTACATTACCACTTATTATAAAAACAATTGTTGTTGTTGTTGTTGTTGTTGTTGTTGTTGTTGCTGCTGCTGCTGCTGCTGCTGCTGCTGCTGCTGCTGCTACTGCTGCTGTTGTTGTTGCTGCTGCTGCTGCTTAGGGAAAAGCTGGGAGATTTAATTTTAATTTCACAGAGGGGGGTTTAAATAGAACGCATTCTCTACACTTCCCCATGACACGACCTCCGCATCGGGATTCAAAGTTGGTTGTCTCTTACGTGTAACATCGCGCGTAAAAGGAAAACTACAAACGCTTCTTTCATCATGTGGTACAAGCCTCAGAAATAAAACGAGAAAGAACACGAAATGAAAATGTTAAAATTTACGACTACTTCGCGTTCCTGTACGGATGCAAAAGTGGAGTCGCTACACAAGGAGATAGAAAAGTGCAGACCGCGGAGACAATTTTTCTGCGGTGGGTGAAATATTTTATCAACCTGGATAAACACCCAAAACAGGACATCGCAAATTAACCACCAGAAAACGGAGTACATTACTACCAACAGAAATTATTTCTGTGTGCACTATGAATGGATGCTTACCTGAATTGAAGACTAGAGCCACTTCCCGATAAGTCGTGTATGTCAAATGCTTCAGGATATGGGAATTTTCGGATATAATACTCGTAAAAATGCGTTCCTCGTCTTCGCAATAACAGGGCGTTTGTGCTGCAGGTGGCACTGGGAGTAGAAAGAGCAGGGGGATTCTACAAGGGACAATCAGACTAACATAATGGTCATATTCTCTGCATTACAGGTGGAACGGAGATTGCAGACAGCAGTGGGACTCCATAGAGGACCGTGAGATCTACATGGTGGTCATATTCTCTGTATTTCAGGTGGCACTGGGAATGTAAAGAGCAGTGGGACTCCGTAGAGGACGGACAGACCTACACGATGGTCATATTCTGTGTGACGTTCGCGGTGCCACTGCTTAGCCTCGCTTTTACATACACCTGTGTTGGGCGGCGTCTGTGGCTACGATCGTCGCCAGGTAACGCAGACCCGACGCGAGATTTGGCACAGCTTCGTGCAAAAAGAAAGGTAAAATTGAAAACCAAGATCAATTTGCGTTTGGTAAAGATCTTACAGTGATCCTTATTTTCAAATCCCTGGCTGTTGCAGGATAGGTGTTTCCTGACAGTTCATGTCCTTTCCATTACCTTCATTACTGCTTCCTTATGACCTGAATTAACCCGTAAGTTCTGTAATATTGAAAAGAGGAACACTAGTTAATTGTTGGTGTATACAGTTAGTGCTCTGTTACGTAAGAGAACAACACCCTAGTCACCGACTGGCGAGCCCGAGGAAAAGGCCCGTAGAGATATACGTTGTCAGGAATCGTCAGATCCTGCACCAGACAATTACAGGCATTCAAAAGGTACGGGTGGAGTCGCCTTCAACCGGTCGCAACCAAAATCCACGCAACAAGAGAGCCACAAAGTGGCTACTACCGTGAGCAATGGTTAAACACCACAAGGGGTGAGCGGCAGGGTTAATAGTTAATTATTTTCTCCAAGTTAACAAACACACTGGAAGGTGTGTGGGTGTAGAATCACGGACATGTTCGAAAGGGGAAACACGGTAGCCAGTCAAGAATTGGAAGCAGAATCACATTAATAAATAATATTGTACGGTGAGTACACAGTATGTGTAAATAAAAATTGAGCAAATTTTATGTTACTCATTTCCGTGCATCTGATCAATATAGCAAGACAGAGCAAACTTATGCACAATGTTATTGTTTATTTATTTAACCTTTGTCTTTTAGTTCATCTCCCCGACATGTCGGGGAGATGAACTAAAAGACAAAGCTAAATAAATAAACAATAACATTGCGCATAAGTTGGTTCTGCTTTGCTATAAAACTTAATCTGTTTTATGGAGCATATGGCTTCACATTTCTCATCCCAAGGACGAGGAAAAGAGGTGCAGGTCTTCATCAGTAAAACCACTATTCCCAAATCCCCTTCCTCTGAAGAATTTGGTGGAGTTAATTGTCGGTAACTTCTACTGAAGATGCCGCGGAGCACAGCGTCTCGGGGGCTAATAATTGAGACACTCTCAACCCGCGAGTACTGTTAAGAATGGGAACGAAGGATTTGCGTCCCGCAATTGAGAAAATGTATCGGTTGCGTCCCGAGGAGTCTGCTTCATGTGTATCAGTTGCGTCCCGAGTTGTCAACCGCACGCATACGACTTGCATGGTAAAAGGAAATGGGTGTGCAAATTGTCCAAAAGTGTGAAGGTTTTCATGCAGTTTTAATGTAGGTTATATTACACAGAATTATATGCACATATACAGAGCTGTTGAATGACACCGACAACAAAAAGTTGTTATGTATTTTCTAACATTTAAGCTGTACTGAAAAAAGTTGGGACAGTAATAGGCATGCTATGTTCCCCATATCGCCCCGTTCAAGTTATTTTTATATTCTGAAGAAAACATTTTCCCGGAAAAATTTTAATGAAGTAAGTTTCAGAGTTCCAAGTACTTGTGCTCCAAACTACTCCCCTATCATTCTTACCAATTTCTGCAGAATATTCTGTGTGATATGTCTTTTAACAACTTGCAGTTTCATTTGCAGAAGTTACTCAATTTGTTCGCCAAATGTATGTGATGTTTAATAGCACGTATTAGTCTGAACAATTGTTTTCAATCATGAAACGAAAAAAGAGCTCCGAAATATTAGGATAAACAGATACAACTTTGTCGTCAATAATGACATAAACGTTAAACCTGATATTAATAAGCTAAGCAAAACAAAAGTTAAGGCAAAATGTAAGTTAATGGCAGGATAACACAGCGTAATACAATATATTTATTACATATTACTCGTTAAATATACACTACATGTTTCGATCTTACGTAGACTACGTTCAGGTGTATTATATAACGAACTAATATACAGGGCTAACTTGCGTACGTACTTGCGAGATCTCGACAAGTGTTAATTACATTCGGCTGGTACAGAGATAAAAATTACTTTGTGCAAGTCAGGTTAAATTTGAATAAGAACTATACAAATTTCAAGAGAACATCTATAAAATATTAAAAATTATTTATGATTAAAAGTTTGAGGCTAAAATCTTGATATGCTAAAAGGTTTCGTTTACGATCGTCTTATTGTTTACGTCTTTACAATTGCAAATAAAAGTTGCAAGTTTATAGAAAATATTGTGATTAGATGCCACATATCGGAAGAGAAACCAAATTGTTAATGTAATGTAGATTTTTATTTAGATTTGGATCCAACAAATGCTTGGTTTATTTATGGCATCATGGTACTTTTTTAGTATTATACTTTTATATTTATTTTTAAAACGTTTACGGTTCTCTGTCGAATCTCTTGGCTCACTGGGGTCCACACGCACCGAAGAGATTGACATGCGTAGTGTCTGTTATCTTATGTGCATTGATATGCGCAGATACAGAAGTAGCATCGAAAATGAAAGTGATAAGGAACTAAAAGTCTGTGCTTGGTAGAAAATCATATGACGATTATGTAACAATTTCTATTCTCAAATTCAGGTTAACGTTGTTTTGCCCGTCATGGAGGCGATAAGGTCCTCTTTTCTTGACAGTTGCTGATTTTTTAAGGCTTCGTCTAGTGACGCTTTGCATTTTGATGTAGGTGTCTCGTTCTGTGTTTTTTGCAGTGCAGTTGCAAGAACAAAAACATTATGACGCGCACTCTAAAACAGGGCGCTGAAATGGCCATGGTAAAACTCACATGCGCGTGTGGTCCTAAATGATGATGTAGAATATTCAGACGAAACAGGCGGAGAAAATGGGAGTCTGTCGTATAATGTTCCGGAAGGCAGCTGTAAAATCCTTCAACTTGCCTGTTTTCCGAAGACTGCATGTAAAATCAAATGCAAAGCAGTCACTGGCTTCAGCTGGTGGTAAAAGCAAGAGTCCGAACATTTTCTTGAAGAACTGACTTTCCGTACAGCTGATGAAATCCAAAGATTACATTTTCCACAACCAACACCATCTTGAATGGAAACGGCGCGCTTTAATTTCTGGGCCCGGCCACATTGTCACTGCGTTCTGAATGGCTGCCTCAAAGTCAGCATAAACAATTTTTGGACAAATATTCACGCCAACTTTACAGCCTCTGCTACTGTGTATCTGAATTTATCCTCATATGACGTTTGATGTTTATTAATCAATAAGGGAAATGCAAGTGGCACATAGCGACCACTGCTGAGTCAATGAATTGTAATATTTGGCGAAGAAACTTCGGCAGTGATTTTGAATGTCCTTTCAACGTAAAGCACACTAATGGAGCTAAGAAAGTGTAAGTTAGTTTTGCAGGAAAACTTTCAGTTCCTTTTCTAGTCATTAACAAGCAAAAAAAACTTTTCTGCAGAAGTTGTAAACACCTGTACAGCACTTAACGTTTTATGAGTTCCTTCAATGTTTTTCGGAGAGGAAGTAGTTGGGACGAGAGCAGTTTACGAATGTTCCTCCCAACGTTCTGTGCGTGCACACGTGAGACTATCCAAGTCCTGGCTGTGTAGATTTTGCGAATCAGTTTTCGCGCCCTTTCACACAAGTCATCCACTGCTTTCCTTTTGACGGAATTATTTATTATCTGTCACTTTAAGCCGGCTTCCTTGTTTTACCATGGTTATGCACCACATTGCTCCCGAAAATCTCTCCACTTGCATTGCACTGTAAGTAGCATTTATATTTTTTATTAGTAAAGCACCATCGTTACATATTCTCAGAAAGAATATTTTGGGAATGGAACTTGAAGCCCTTAATGACAATGAGATGTGTCCCTTTTTTACTACTGATGACATTATCAACTTTCACTGGTTCCATATTCACTCCAACAGCGTGCAAAGCAAGTGGTACACTACCGTCATACATGAAAACTCACCGCAGTATGCAAATAACACCCTCACCCTCAGCAGCCTCGGACGAAACTGATACACGGCCGTTATCTGAAAACTGGCCGCGGGACGCAACTGTTAAAGCCCGACAGTGGAACAGTAGAAGAATTCGCCTCTTGGGGCCGTAGGTAGGATTTCGCAACGCGTCGGTCACGCACGAACGCCAATTGCGCTTCCTCGGGTGACGGATTTTACGTATGAACAGCAGAACGGCTTCAAGCGGGGCCATGGCTCATGGTCGCTTTAAGAAGTTATGGCCATGCGCAACAAGTGATACAGGTGGTCGGATTCGGAACGGGTCGTGACGCTACGCCACTACAAATCACAGCTTTCGTGGCCCTAGACTCCGCTTGGCCGTGACAGGCACACAACAGGCTTGTTGCTTAAACTGTTTTTAACTGCTGCTAATTGTTCTCCTCTTTTTGCCCTGTTAGATTCTTTTATCTGTAAGGTAGTATTGCGTGGACTGCCTATAGGGTTTGTTGCCACGACGGAAGGACGTCTCCTCAAGTTGGGATGGAAGAGACAACCTCCAGTTATGGCGGCAAGCAGCAGCAGGCAGCTGACAAGAGTTTGTTCTCCATTTTCCGGCGTAAACTTAAGAACCTAGCACGTTAGAATATGTTAGTATGTTGGGCCTTAGAAGCTGACTCTTGTGAACGCAGTTACGAAACTGTGTGTTCCATACAAGCTGAGAAATTACATACATAAACCCCTAAAGGCTATTAGCTTTTCTTGAAAGAATCTGCTACATGAAAGTGGTACTTATTTCATTTCCAGTTCCTTTATATTCTATAAGAACCTAGCCTGATAGAGTAATGTGAGGAAATATTTGAAGGGTTTACAACCTTAAGGGAAAAGTACAACAAAACTTTTCTAATTAACTAACTCCACTGAGCAAAGTTTTTCTTGAAATGCCAGTAGTCTTGTCAAGAAATCATTCTTAATTAATGAAATTTGAATATTCATTACTGTGTTCCAAAAAAGACAGCCACTTCTCCTGAACCAGGCCAGCCAACCCACGCCATCTCACTCAATTTCTTTAAGATCAATTTTAATACTTATTTTTCTGGCATCTATAGTCACATGTTTTGCAAGCAGTCTGCTTGCTTCAAGTTTCCACACTAAACGGCTTTTATGCATTTCCCTTCCCCCTTGTCACTTTTAATTTCAGACAGTAATTCCCACCACATACGTGAGGTATGTAGATAAGTTACACCAATAAAAATACGTACTAACGTCGTAAAACGCTTGGAATATACCTAACAGACTGGGTAAATGATGGTCTTTGAGAAACAATATTCTATTTACTGAGCAGCCATTTAGCTACCTTATGAAGCTGCCAAGAAACTATCCATTCTTCATGCCCAACCCAGCAAGATGATGCAGCGGTGACGTTCTTGTAGGGACTGGCAATTTCGGGAGACTGACAATTGTAATCTCGGCCGCAAAAGGAGTGTGGTGCCTGATGATCTTTATCCTTTTCCCCAGCCCCTCCGGGCAAATTCCAAGATACTAGCTCCGTTAATATTAAAGCATTTCCTCCCAAATCCTCTCCAAGGCATCATTCACCAATCACCCTATCATCGACGCTATGTACTGTAGTACGACGTATTGACAGCGTCGTAAAACACAACACGAAGTCATCCTGCCAAAAAGCCATAACCAAGAATCTTTGATCCTAAAATAGGAAAGGAAATTATCCCATTCCTAAGAAATCTACTCATATTTTTCGGTCATACCAGCAATAAGTTGAACGCGTGTGCTGTCTCGCAACATTCCAATGTATTTAATTTTTAGAGGAAAATTAATGACAGGTGCAGGACCACATACGCTTATATGAGTTGAGCATTTCGTCACCTATTCATGAATTTTCCCGAATTTTATGTAACCCGAAAATTTATTGCAGTGTTCACAACAGCCTGCCGCTTGTCCCAATCGTAACAATAAGTAGGATAAGGTAAAGGTGATACCATATCATGCCACAGGAGGCACATAGGAGAGCAGAAGTATAGCTCTACTCATTCTTAACCTTGGCGCTAGATGGGGTTGTGGTCATAGCCACGCCTAGGACCCCTTTTCCCCGGGAAAGAGCCCCATTAGAAATTGTGAATGAAACTGGATGAACCCCAGCGCCGGGTTGGAAAGGTATGTAGAACTGAAGTGCTTGTACTGAATATTTTATTAATGGTACAAACCAATACTTAACAATACACGCCTACAATTATTTTATTTATTTTATTGTTTAATGTGTTCCATGTCCGTGCACTATATTATACAAAAACACTAATCACCAACAAATGCACAAAGAGAGTTTTATCATTAATCGTAACACACTCCTACATGTTTCGACCTTGCTGGGTCATCTTCACGGAGAACTTTTTGTTATCGTTACACTAACGTTGCACTTTATAGTTGAGTGAGAATGTGCTGTTGACTGTGTACTGGAGGTGTGAACTCTCCGCGGTCCCGGCCTGCAGGCCCGCACCGCGGAGAGTTCACGCCTCCGAAAACAACGCAGTACACAGTCAACAGCACATTCTCACTCAACTATAAAGTGCAACCTTAGTGTAACGATAACAAAAAGTTCTCCCTGAAGATGACCCAGCAGGGTCGAAACATGTAGGAGTGTGTTACAATTGATGATAAAACTCTCTTTGTGCATTTGTTGGTGATTAGCGTTTTTATTTTATTGTATTTATTCACTTTGTATTTATAATTACGAAGAAAGTAACCTGACTAAAAACAATTGTCCCTTGTAATCATAATGAAAACAACCACTATTCAAATATTCTAGTGTGCATTGTGCCCTCACTATTAAACGAGTCGATGAAAGTCACAGTTGTTAATTTCACAAAAAAGTCGTCCCTGTGCACACCACACTCTTAACCTCTGCACAGAATGGAGACGGATGTTGGGATTCATGATGCGGCCGCTTTATGACGGGAAAAGATTCAGCGGTACCGAGTGAATAGGGGGCCGGGTGGGCCCCGTCACAGGTCTGGACCCTTTGGGGGAGAGAAGCCTCTTGCCCCTGCCGGCAATGAACCTCGATTACCCGGACGTCCTGGCAGTAGCGTAGGCACGGTACCACCTACGCTATCCGACCTCTGTGTTACTTTTACACTCCTTTTAATATTAACACTCCATTTGTTCCAGTTCTGCATGGTTCTGTAACCCCGTACGGTATAGCGTTTATGCAAGAATGCAAGAGACGTTTTTGTTCTTTTGTGTTTTGCTCTAAATGTAAATTCTTTGCTCTGACAATTGAATAATTCATCTATTGTCTGTATAGAAAGCATGCGTAATGACATCATACGAGGAACGAAATGGTCTATGAAGCGAGAAAATGTATTTGTTTAATTTCTTCTTTTCTATATCAACAGACTTCTAGGTTCTTTTCTATACTAACAGAATTTTCATGACAGTGCTTGGCAAAAGAACGCCACAGAAAACATCTAACCCAACCGACAATATTGAACAGTTTTAATTCTTAGCTCTTATGTTAACAAAGGGTCCATATTGACTTTCAGTCACGGTGGTTGACAAAAGAAGACCACAGAAACCCTTTGTCAGGGAAACGTATAAAAAATTCAGTATTTTCGACGACAGAGTACGACTCTGCAGAATACTGTTTGTGTTTTGGAATCTCAGAATATGAACTCCACACATCATTTCACAAACAGGAGAAAAATATGATTTTTCTTTTTAATGTTCTGTCAATACTGTGATTCAAAATTAGTGGTATTTGGATTTATTATTTTCGCTTTTATGTAAAAGAAATTGTTCGATAGATAAAAGACCCTCTGTTCGTACTACACTTCCCAGGTAGTAACACATTCTTCCGAGTGACTACATATAAAAACACTGAGAAACAGGATATGTTGATAGGATATTGTGGGGGACCTAGTTACTTTAAAATTCTTCAGTTGGTATGAGGCTACCTGTAAAAATATAAACTAATAACTAAAAAATAAGTGGTTACTCCTTCATATGTTATTAGAATGGTATTAGTGACGCTTTAATGCAGTAATTTATCCATTCGAAATTCTAGTAATATAAATACATCAGTGTGTTGTGGGCCTGTATTTTAACGCAGCAAGTAGGTTTCCTGTAGTTTAATTATGTCAGCGGTTTCATTTACATAGTTCCCAGTTTGGTTATTGTCACATCATTATTATACGTACTATTACAAACGCCGATCCCAGTGGCCGCGCGGTCTAAGGCCGATCGCTTTCTGGGATCGTGGGTTCGAATCCCACCGGTGGCATGGATGCTTGTCTTGTACAGTGTTTGTGTTGTCAAGTAGAGGTCTCTGCGACGGGCCGATCCCTCGTCCAGAGGGGTCCTACCGACTGTGGTGTGTGTCTGAGTGTGATCAAGTGCAAATAAACAACCTCGACACCTACTGTGAGTAGGTAGAAGAGGTAAGGTCTACAAAAAGAAAATATTACAAACACTCTGTCTCTTATGTCTAAAACGGCATAAAGCATTACGTTTGTATTATGCACCGGAACATTATACCATATTACCAATGATGCATCGCTTACTGAATTACTCAAATACTCCCAAAATAATCCTCATTTAAGCAACAAGGAAATTCTCTCAACAGCTTACGAAGTTACTGTGCACGAAATGTACAACAGGAGGTGCGGTTGTTTTTTCTTCAGGTCCTACCAGTTGACACCCACTCAGTCTCGTATCAAATGGATAGAAGCACACTAGTGATTCCTTTTCTTTGAGTACGAAAATTTAACACTTATTTCAGTCCAATAGATTTCGAGAAGCTGTAACTCCACATACACTCATGCGCCTTCACGCCATGTTGCTAAATCATGCACAGGGTCAGGCTCACTAACTTTTAAAGGGTACTCTGGATTAGGGAAAAAAGATAAGTAAATAAGAAAAAGTAGTTTCTAGTTATAATTTCGTGAATGAACGGTGGTAGTGTTTGGTATAATCGTCCTTTTCACACAGTAAAGACATATGGGGGAATAGAGGCAGGCCTATGTGTCATCTCGTAATTAAACTTGGCCGCTTTATCTCTGGAGAGAGAGTCTCCGGTACTCACTGAATACGAGGTTGGGTCGGCCGTAGCCACAGATAATAAATGACAGCACTGTTCAGCAGGTTTTGGAGTACAGGCAAAGTAAAGCTTCGTCGCAATCTAATGGCACTGCGCAAACGACCGGTTTTTAGTCTCTCCACTTGGCTATCATCCGCAGGCGATACTAGAGGGGTGTCGGGTTAGTTGGTTACAAGCAGTTCCAGAGTGCAAATCGTTCCTTGTGGCCAGCTATCAGCCGAACAAAAACACTGACCTTCTTAGAATAATGGTACTATATTGTGGCCCTGTCTAAAATAGGAAACCATGCAGGTGGTTGTGGAATACTTCCGTTAGCGTCGGACTCCAACTGTAGAAGTGATATAAGACAGTAAGAAGGCAAAAGTATGTTTTTAGAAAGAGAGGTGACACGCTGCACGCACATTCTCTGCCGCCCACCTGCCCGCCCTACGACCACCACTTATCTGGTACTCTAAGCTGCTCACGCATCGGAGTGCCATAAGATTGTGAATTTGCTATACAAACACTTTATTCTCTAGTACTATTTTTTATTTGCAGATATTTATAAAAAGACACCTGATGGAACATCTGGAGAATCTACTTATTTTTTTTACAGATAATCAAGATGTTGGTCACTATTGTGGTACTATTTGCATTGTGCTGGCTTCCACTGCAGACCTTCCTGTTGCTTTACTACTTCGTTCCCGGGTTCGACTCTTACCAGACAGATGAAGAACGCAAAGTGTATGCGCTGTCATACTTCGCCTGTCACTGGCTTGCCAACGCTAACAGCATGGTTAACCCCTTTGTTTATTGCTTCATGAGCGACAACTTCAGGGTAAGTAACCTGCACTGATGGGCCGTGCCATGGCTCAGGCGGTTAGCCGCCGGCCTCCCACCGCGGAGGACCGGGGTTCGATCCTGGGTGTTCAGTGGGATTTGTGGTGGACAAAGTAGCGCTGGGACAGGGTTTTCCCCGAGTACTTCGGTTTTCTCCTGTCAATTTCATTCCACCAGTGCTCCAGTGCTAGGAAAAGGACAAAAATAATAATCATCATCGTCATCTTCATCACAGGGTTGCACAAGAAGCCTCAAGGCTGCGGTGCGTCCGTAGCGTCTGCTGCGGGACCCTTCACCACTACAAGAAAAAAACCTGCACTGAGTCGGTAGCATGCTAGAGTTGTAGAGGTATTGCGGACGCTCTCCATGCATTTCCAAACCTTAAAGTCACAAGTTTTGCATTTCAAGAAGGTGAACATGCATGAGAACTGAAGTTCGCACGGCAGTGAGAATTCAGTTTGTGTACTTCAGTTACGGCACGGTGTAGTCTTATAGATGGATACCGTCTTTGTGCAGAGAACTGCTACCCCAAACTTCAGGGTGAAAGAAGAAGTTTGGGATGCTGACGGGATAAATAGAAGGGTTATCACGGATCAAGGGACGCAAGTAGAATGCCCTATCAAACGAGAGATTTTGCTACACATTTTGGACCCCCAAGACAATGCTTTAAGTTTTGAATGATCAGCTATTCGATTCACGTATAATGGATTTGACTAATACAGTTTAATCTGATTTTATCAGAGTGAGCTTTCTAACATTACACTGAAATTTTGATGCTTGGCTGACTGGTTCCCTGATCCGTCGGTCCTTTTGTTTCCGGGAATAGGTTTTGATTAAATGTAGAATATAACAGTCCCTCGTAAATGGCCGACATAATGAACCTCAACTGTTAAAATAACAAAAGAAATGAGTTACTGAAAATAAAACGAATGCAGTACGCGCAAGCACATTCCATACATATAATGAAGGAACGATTTGTCAATGAGCAATTAACAAATGGACAAAATTACTCCATTATAAACGGAGATTTTAATTGTGTTTGAATTAGTGAAGCGTTTTTCTTTGAAAACTCTTTAAATTTTCTCATCACATTGAAAACTAAATAAGATAATAACAGTACATAACAGAACAGCAATATTCCATTTCCGGATTGCTTAATGAAAAGTTTGTGTTGATTTCATTTATTATTCGTTATGTACACACAAACACATAATGTGGAGCTCTTGCCTGATAGTTCATCAGACCGCAAATCCAAAACTTTTTGTCATATATAAATGAAATATTATTTTTCGTATTTTTATCTAAAACTTTCGAAAAAAAATTACTTCTTATGTTTACACCGAATACAACACAAATTACAAGAACCACATGTTGTGTTTAATCGACTTATTTCAAACGGCTTGTCGGACAGTGGCATAAACTATGGATATAATATCCAGATCTACGACTGTTACGTGAAACATGTTGCGATATATTAACAGCAGGCACATCTCAGTCAGGGCAATATTATTGCGCACAGGGGATAAGGCAGGCGACGAATAGTACATACCAGTCTAATAGACACGTGACAAAATGTAAAGTGTTTGGACTGTCTTTGTAACTTGTTGTAATAAAACCACGCTATGTGCTAAGGATAATTGTCATGAAGTAAGCCCGAAAGGAAAAATAAGCTTTGGCCTTCTCGGTTACCATAGAATTAAATAGGCGGTACGCCCATCCGTAAGATTAGTGGCAACAAACAGAATACAACAGTCTAAATCTTTACAGTGGTAACCTCAAATTTCACACAAAAAATAATTTCTGACTAAATCGTCTGCAACCTTATGCAAAGTAATTCACGACTTGAGTGCCGCCATTTTAGGAGCTCATTTCTGAGGGCACTTCCTTTCAGAAATATCATAAAAATAAATGTTTGCATTTCGAAGGATTGGCAGGTACCATTGTCGAAATATTAAGAAATAAGAAAGAATGAACTAGTATTTACAAAGAGTTTTGTTTGTTTGTAACAAATGCAAAAAAAGACGACCCTCAACATCAGCACACATTCGGACACGTCTGTGAATCGGACATATATTGCAACACTTTACTGGGATTATTCTTATATGAATTGCAGCATCCAAAATACGATGGGGCAATGCGCTATTGTTTCCTCTTCTCCAGAAAATTCATGTGCTCCCACACGTAAAAATGTAAGGAATTTGAGATCTGGAGACCTGGGTGGCCAAATTGTAAACCAAAACCGATCCAGCCACCAGGCAAGCGATGAAAAACGGTGTTTTCACAGACGTGCCAGGGGGTTTATTGAGATTGAAAGAGATTAACTCTGAATGTTTATTGACAGCTAGAAGTAAAAATTATATGTAAGCATTTGTTCGCTTATTCTTACTAACATTCAGGTAACGGTAAGTCCGTAACGCTTGCGAGTTGAACCTATCGTTTTACGACGTTTGTTACATTACGACAGGCATGATAAAATCCCAAACTCAGGACATTATGACGTATATCGCCCCCTATTAACATCTGCAACATAACAAAACTAATTATGGGCGTTCAACTGCCCTTCTGTTTCTTGCGAAAGTAAACGCATGGTTACATATTTAAACACTAATTGATTCGGATAATTAGAGTAGGTTTTACTGGAAAGATTTTTTTCAGTGGTTCGACAGCCCTAGTGGTCTTAGGCCTCATTTTCGAAGCTTGGAACACACACATTTTGACACACCACACTCGGTAGGAATCTTCTGGACGAGTGATCAGCTGGTCGCAGAGACCTCTACCTGACAAAAAACAACACTCTCAAGAGACAGACATCCCTGCCTCCGGGGGGATTCGAACCCACAATCCCAGCAAGCGAGGGGCCGCAGACCGACCCCTTAGACTGCGCAGCCACTGGGATCGGCTACTGGAAAGACACACTGAATTAATAATTGTGTGTGTTTAAAATAGTCTACACTAGTGTTTCTCAGCCTTTCCAGCCGCGACCTAAATTAAGCCAGCGGTTTTTTTTGAGATCGCAGGAAACAGAAATAAGGAGAGTTGTGAATTTAAAAACAATAGCCTGTATAACAAATGTGATATTTAAATGATTTAACGAACTATAGTTAAAAACATATTTAAAATCATCGTAAAATTAATTGTTTCGTGACCCACTCAGAATAGCTCTGTGACCCAAATTTGGGTCGCAAAAGATAGGTTGATAAATCCTGGTTACACATTCAACATTTACATATTTGGATTTGTGATTTACGTGTAGAATTTTCGTGGCTTCACCTATACAAGAGTGGATAATAGGACATTTTTATATATGTAAATGTAAATTTTTTTAACAAAAACATAGTGGTCTAATTTGAGATTGGCATATCGTCACGTAATTTTACTGGAGAACCTCAGTCAGAATGGGCTGTCTTCAGGTCGAGGATTTAACGCGAGATGTCTGGAATATGCAGTAGGAATGCTAGCAGTTGTGAAAGGGAGTTCAGTAAGACAAATAATTTAGGCCTTCATTCGTCTGCGTTTTTGCATAGAGCAGACTGGCAGTTGCTTACCGACGTTTCCGGGGCGGTTCCATCTTCAAGGTTCAGGCAGTCCAAGAAGAACGCCGGGAAGAGGAGAGAGTGTCGACGGGGGTAGTGACTGCACGTCAGGCAAAGTGAATGGGGCCATTTGGTTGCTGGAGCGTAACGTAGCCGTCAGCAAGTGGAGGGGGAAGAGGAGAAGTGCAGGATTGGGAGATGTAAGAGTGAAACTGGAAAATGAAGAATTCAACAGAGGCACAGGAAGGGGAGTCTCCAGACTGTTGGGCTTGGAATAAATAAAGAAAGAACAGTCTGTCCCATCTACACATGACTGCACTCACAGGGGATGCTCTATATAGCCAAAGTCTTCAG
The DNA here is from genome assembly GCA_013340265.1 of Coptotermes formosanus. Taxonomy (NCBI): domain Eukaryota; kingdom Metazoa; phylum Arthropoda; class Insecta; order Blattodea; family Rhinotermitidae; genus Coptotermes; species Coptotermes formosanus. The sequence continues at coordinate 535,788 of BLKM01000193.1, forward strand.
TCACAGGTTATCCTTCACAGGATTGAGGAAGCTGGGATTCTTCCTGTGTGACAGGCCAACATTTTTTGTCTTGCCAGCATTATGTTAATGCGTCCGTATACCTTCTGGAAATTTGGCAGGAGGGCCAATGAAGTGGGATTCTTGGCCGGCTCAGAGGTCCTCGCATGTGGACTGACAACACGTCTTGAAGACAGCCAACACGTTACGGAGGCTTTGCCTGTATCACAAGTGCCTAATCCGAAGTACTGAGGTAGCAAGAACGGCTTGCTTGCTGGAACGATGATGACGTGTTCTGGGTTTCAGGTGGAAGTTTGTATGAGGGAATTTTATGCAAACCTTGTGGCCTAGATAGTCATTCTGTCTTCTGTAGATGTCGATATCGAGGAAAGGAGGATGGCAGTATTTCTCGCCTCCATGTTGAATTCGATGTTCCCGTTAAGGCCACTCATATGGTACAAGAACCTCTGTAATTGCTATGGTACTTCTGGCCAGATGACAAAGGTTTCATTAACGTAGTGGAACAAGCAGAGAGGCGCATGTGTCGCTTCCCTAAAGCACTCACATTGAAATCTTCGATGAAGAAGGTGGCAATAACGGGAGACAGCAGCGATCCAATAAGCAACCCGTATCTGCTTGTAGAATTATCCACCAAAGCTGAAGTATGTAGACGTGAGGTTATGTCGGAAAAGTCAAGGGTGTCTTCTTAATACTGTCGATTTGGGAGGTTTAGAGACTCAGTAATCGGCAGTCTTTTGAATAGGGACACCACTTCACAGTTGACCACTGAGTCCTCCGGTCCAGCTGAAGGCGTGAACGAATTCCATGCATTCTTCACGTTGTGCATAAAGCGCTCCACATATGGGCCAAAGAAACCTGCCAGATGCTTGGACAGCTGGTTGGTAGTGACTGCAATGATGCTCAAGATGGGCCTCTGAGGAGCTCCCTCCTTATTAAGAGTCAGGAGTTCGTAAAGCCTGAAAAGCCTTTTACCATTGGACGTATTCGTTTGAAAACCTCCCAAACCAGTATGGACTCTTTAGGTGAAGCGCAGTCTTACATTTAACTAGGTCTGTTGGGGTCCTTGCTCTGCAGGCTGAATCCTCCGCCCATATGATTGTAGTCCACGGTCTTAAGTACCACTCTGGCATTGCCCTTGTCTGCTAGGAGGAAGGTGGGGTCAGCATTCGTCCTTAGAGCCCTAAGCGATGCCCTCTCAGCGCCAGTCAAGTCGTCCCTTGGTCTCGAGGAGCCTTTGAGTATTCTCACATTTTCCTGGCTAACTTCCTAAGCCAGCTCAAAAAGGAGCGACGTTACAGCATTTTCCGCGCCTCTAAGGATATACTGCATGGGCAAAACCGTCGCAGCCACCGCATAGCTCAGCCTTTTCCGCAAGGCCGAGTTCAGGGCTTCATCCAACGTCTTGTCGCTTAAGTTGACAATCGCCTCCTTTAAAGAAGGGTGTTGGGTAGTGTGCCTTATAAAGACAAAATTCATCCTAGAACAGGCCACGAAGGCGGAGAGGGGGAGTAGAAGTATAGCACTTCTCTTTCTTAACCTCGGCGCTAGATGGGGTCGGTGGTCAACGCCACTCTCCGGCCGCTTGGCTCCCGGTAAATAAACCCTGTACCCATTGTACAGGAGGCTGGGTGGATCGCAGGGCCACTCTGGAAGGGCGCGAAAAATCTCGCCCTCACTGGGATTCGATCCCCGGTGTGCCTTATGGAGGTGTAGAAATTTCCCTCTACGTTTGGTTTTGCTGTCCTTATCAAGACGTGAGCCCTTCTCGAACATGATCCTTTCGATCAGGACACATTCGAGGTTGGGAAAAACACCAACCAAGCGAAGGTGTATTCCTAGTTAAATACCGGGTGATGCTGCCTGTCACATGTTTTGCTGGATCCTTTTGCGGCGTAAGCAGAAGCTGAGGCGTCTGTAGGTTATGTAGGCGGCTTCAGATCGAATGTGGTATCGGAATTGCCGGAAGCGAGGTGTGGTGCTGTGGTGGCTGCATCGCAGGATTAAGGGTAGAGAAGAAAGGGGTCTGGCTTTCTTCATTCGAAGACTGTCGAATCGGTAATATAAATACACACTCTTCTGTCTAACACAGCACTTTTTAATTTATTTTTGATGCTATATGTTTCGATCGATACCGACCATGATAGGTCGTTTTCCACAAATCCTCAAAAACAACGTAAAATATTAATACTGTATTTGTGAGATCTCTCAAATATTACAAGATATATATTACAATAAAATAGTAAAATTGATAGTGTATCACGTAGCTAGTAAATTAAATCAATCATTGATATATTTTATTATATTTTTAGGATGCTAGTTCCTAAGAAACGCTTGGGCCTGTAATTAATTCGCACGAAAGTGATAGAATGTTTCAACCGAATGGCGATGAAGAAGACTGCTGTATAATGGATAAATATCTTACGCAAGATTAAATAAAATGATGATAGGCATTTAACCCTTTAAAGACGAAGCGTATCTGTTTTATATCAGGACTCAGTGCGTACCGCGCTGTAAACACTCTCCACTTCGGTTATAAAAACTAATCTTTTAATGTTTCATAAGGCAAAAGTTGCTGTTTGTTCTGAGATCCGTACAAAACACATAAACGCAATGTGGGCACCACGTAGCATGTTTTAATGTTAAACCTGGTGGTACGTAAAGTTACCGCTAGGCTTTAAAAGGTTAAATAAGATTAAAGACGTTTTAATTATACTCGTACAAGACAGGCATCAGGGCAAAAGGGCGGCAAAGGTATATAAGACTGCGAAGAACAGAGTTTAAAATGTGCGTTCTAAGCTGGAGCAAACTTGGCCACTTTAATTCGCATTGTAAAGAATATTTGTTTACGAGTCAGTATGCTTTCAGTATACATTATTATAAATGTCAGCTGCATTGTGGTAACTGACCTTATAGTATACTGTCGAGGAAGATGTACACAAAAATGGAAAAGTTTTATTGGTAAAATATTTAATATTGTACGACACTATAAAAGTGACTATATCATACAAAAACACTAATCACCAACAAATGCACAAAGAGAGCTTTATCATCGATCGTAACACACTCCTACATGTTTCGACCCTGCTGGGTCATCTTCAGGGAGAACTTTTTCGTTACCGTTACACTAGGATTGCACTTTACAGTTGAGTAAGAATGTGCTGTTGACTGTGTACTGTGTTGTTTTTGGAGGCGTGAACCCTCCGCGGTCCGGCCGGACCCAGCAGGGTCGAAACATGTAGGAGTGTGTTACGATTGATGATAAGGCTCTCTTTGTGCATTTGTTGGTGATTAGTGTTTTTGTATGATATAGTGGACGGACATGGAACATATTAAATTTGACTATAAAACTGTTATCGATAAATATAGATACAGTTTATTGAATTAGCAAACACAAAAAAGTTAAACAATTTTTCTGTGCCGTTAAATGCGAATCATGACATGAATAACCTCCATACAATTTCAGTCGCATTGCTGGTAATTACTTCCCATTTACCCGGTATTTTGTCGAAAATTACTGTAAGCACAAAATAATTTATACGTCGAGAACATTCCAGAGCGACAATCAAGCATTGTTTCATCTCAATTTGATTATAACTATGTCACAATGTTCGTTTCATTCTTGTCTACCCATATTGATGAAACATGATTTTGAATATATCAGTTAGTCCAAAACACACTACGTTCCTCTTGCCCACATTTAATTAGTCACTCTTAATTTAAGTACCTGTTTACTAATTGACGTAGCTTAACATATGCAATCTTATTAACTGTGATAATACCATTAGGTAATTATGTACGGGCAAATATAATTATCGTATCTATGCCTAATCAATATCATTTTCTCTCTAATGGCCATTTCTGGCGATCCTGCTGTAATCTGTTTGCTGGATCTCAGTCTGGCACTTCGGAAGCCATATTGTGTTCCACTGACGCGTTTTTCTCAAGGTGCACTAATTCTTATGTCACGGTCATTATTTCGCTGATTTTAAGGCTATACGTTAAAGAAAATATAAATTATTATTTTTTGCAGACAGACGCAGAAACTTTATTGCCACCTTAAATGTGCTACGACTTGCATTATTAAACCCAAAGTCACAAGGTCGCATTAAAATTAAGCTTCATAAAGGCAGAAACGTTTACTCCAGTTGGCTGTAATATGGGCTTATATATTTTACAAATTTGTCATTTTCTATTTTTCTTGTGTAATTCGTGTTCAAATGCATGTTAACATATGAACATGTTACTGGAAAGTTTATAGCACTACAGATGTATGTACTGCAAACAAATTTGTTGTTATAAAGTTAAAAACACTGCAGACGCATGTACAGCAGGCAAATTTATTGTTGCGAATTTCGTGGCACAAGAGGTGTAACTTATGTACTGCAGACGAAGGTACTGTTGCAAAGTGAATATCACTACAGGCAGAAAATAGCCTATACATGCGTTTTTATTTCTTTTATAATAATCATATCTTAAAATGTTTCAAATAAGAATTACGGAATTTTATTTTGTCCGTACCGAGCACGTAGTCACTAAAATTATACACAAACACACGTCTAATAAAAATCTTAGTAAAATGTTACTTATAGACCCGACAAGTCTCAGTGCTCTGTAGCACCATCATCAGGGGTAGCACTAAAAATATCAAACATTGATCGTTGAACCATTAGAGGGTCCGACGCGTTCCTAGTCAAAGTATTAACATTTCAAAGTCGAGCACTTGTATAGAAGACACGCAGAGCCTTGAAAGTCCCGATGAAAATTGTATAAAACAGAGTTGTAACTAAAATTATGCAGAATAAAATGCAGAATACTACATTGTAGCTCTTAGATTGGATTCTGGTCACTATTAAATTTGTAAGTTGCTGGTCCATTGAAAAGCGGTGGAGTTTGGTTGTAGAATACATGCATCAATGCCGTAATACGGCCAAGTATGGCGTCGTCCGTAATGAGCTAGACGACTGAGTGTAGGAAGCTTTGGAATGAATGAGCTGATTAAAGCTCCACAATTTGTACCATGTACTGGTATTTTTTATAAATGAACTGCTGGTGGTGACGGCTTTGGTAATGCCTGCTTCGGGCTTCATGTAAATAAGTGGTTACAACAGACCAGTAAGGAAGAAAATTAGAATCACTCGATAAATTTTTGTATGGGCCAGCAAATAAGATTACAGGACTTCAACGAATTCCGCTGAATATTTTGAAAACAGAGTTGGGCAAATATGACGCCTCCATTACTCGCTTAGGATTTTTACGTCACACAAAAAATGCACATCAGTTTAACAAATTTCCTAATTTCATTGCAACACGCACTGTAGCCTTTCATGAGAAATGCTGGGGACAGCATCGACTGTCGAAAAAAACGGTGAGAATTTTAGCTCGCATCACCAAATAAATTCCTTATGACTAAAAGTAATAAGCACACGTGTGTCGCCTGGTCTCACAATAAGTGTTCCGAGTTGTAATCTCGGCTGAAAACCGAAGAAGACAACATTAGGAAGAAGCCGCGAAAATCTGAAAGGACAAGAACAGGGTCCGGGGGAGGCAGTCTGTCGCAGCTGAAGGGCAAGAGGCAGGTAACAGCAGAATCCGTGCAGGTGGGTCACCCACGTTTGGTGGGATACTATGGGCGCCACTCTCGATTATGTGTAGAGGTTAAAATGGGATATTGCAGGAAGCAGTTAGTCAAATATTTAATCTTATACTGAACAACAAAAATGTTTTATAATGAAACAGTCTACAAAATGAGACATTAAACATTCTTCTGCTGTCAAAAAAGGCTTTATTTTCTTGGCTGCCTTTTCCGCCACGTGTATAGGTTTACATTGCCTCAGTGCAACAAAACGCATTGACAGATATGCCGTGATTGGTGCAGACGCGGTGCATATCTTTGTTCAGGGAATATTTGTGTATAAATTAGAAAATATATTGTGGGTTCGCGTGGATGATAATGTACTGATGTGATCTACCGTGATGAAGGCAGCTGGTTTTTACCTGTCATTATTAGCCGATTTACACTTCACATGTGACAGTGCTGAAAAGCATTTGACAAGGTTATATTATAACTCAAAGTGTGAATACTCTAAGAAATTTTAAAGGAAAGTTGTAGGTGTTTTTTAACGTTTCAGAGGAAAATACTGTGTCAAACTTCACCCTGCAGCTGGAGGAAATACATTCTTCTGAAATGCTGGTGCCTCCCTGTAAGTCTATAGGTTTTCGTAACCCAGAGGACTGCAATATGAAGATGGATAAATGGAGTGTAACTGACTTTAAATATCCATTTGTTAGGACACGGATGGATGCATGAATCACACGTACATATTTTGGCACTGTTAGACCACGTGGACGCTGGCACCCAACTTAAAAGAGTCTACTCCTAATCTGATAAAGAGAGCCGCGTATGTTCGAGAGATTTGTCTGTATTAATTCTGCGTGAATTTAGTACTTTTAATATTTTTGTTTTGTTGCTTGGGACTTCAGCATACAGTGTTGCCACAACAGCATAAGTCAGTGTCGACTGCTTCGTTTCAGATTTAGTTTTAGAAATTCCCCACCAGAAAAGTAATTCACGAGTCGCTACTGACTTTTTGCAAGACGTTTAACATTACTGCAGAATCAGACATTGTGTGGGGTAACTTGCATAACACTTTAGTAATTTAATTAAGTAAAGAAAACAAAAGGTTAACTGATAATTTGTTACGAAGTACGTAGCATCGGTCATATCACATTTCTTGATTTGCTGTAGAAGTTTAGGTTTCATGTGCTGTAGACATTAAGATATTCACAGTGAAACTAAAACGTTCTGCTTTGGCCTTTGTATGTTACGTGTCTTACTTGTGCTGCAAAGCGAGTTGCCTCTTTTGATCCATTACACTCGCTGGTATATTATTACAGGCTGACCTGAAAGATTTGCTGTCTCTGAGAGCGAGGAAAAGCAGGGACAGTGTAAGGAGCGCTTCGACCAGGACTACAGTCAGCCAATTTCAGCGTTGCGGTTCAGGTAACAACGCAAAATTTGTACTGTGTCAGACAAAGGGAGTGGCCAAACAGCATGCCATTTGCATCCCATTTAGCGTCGAGGTCTAAGGAAGAGTAGAGGTATATATCTACTCCGTGTTTATGCCTTCGTGGTATTTTGAAGGTTGGAATCTACGTATACGTTTAACAAATGACGTGATTTTGGAATATATTTCACCATGCATTATTTTGCTACTACCGCTGCTATGTCAGAATCTGCGGCAGACCGTGGTAGTTTTGTTCATGGCAAAATATGAGAGCCGCCTGGCTTTCATCTCGAAGATTTTGAGGTGGGCATAAATGTCAGTAGCCTGACTGGAAAGTCGTAATTACACCAGCACACCAGCACACCAGCACAGTAAGAAGCATACCACCTTCTGTATAAAAGACTGACCAGCATGTTATTTCAACCTGGCTGTACCTGGTATCAACAGTGTTAGGAACACAGAGAAAGCAACCGCAATTTCATCAAAATTCATTGCCAGGAAGGTAAATTTATAGGCTATGACTACTTCCACTCATGCTTTGCCGTCTACTGTACATTAACATCTTTTCATTGTAGCCGACAGCAAATACCTGTAAAAGTAACATAACGATATTAAGTAGCAAACGAAAGACGTAATAGGAAGAGTAAGTTCAAAACGCAACAGAATCGTCACAATATTTGGAAGGAAACAAACCTGAAAATATGACACTTTCCTTTTGGAATTTTCGGGTAGGTCTAAGTATGTGACGTGTGTATGTCTATACAAGACGGAAGTACCTAATGTGCATTTAGACAATCATTTTCATGACAGTCGCGTGTTTTTTAGGTTTTACATAGGACTGCGTTCTGCAAGGACCGTTTCGTGTGAGATTTGCGATAGATAAACTCTCAGTGAGAGAGTACTTCTCCTTCCTTTTCCTATCGTTCCACAAACGGTCCATTTGTATTTACATGTCATCCGGCGGATAGATGATAGTCCCATCAGACACCGTTCTGCGGAAACATAAATTTAACCCAACATGACAACAGAAACAAAACCACTAATCACCAACAAATGCGCAAAGAGAGTTTTATCATCAATCGTAACAGGCTCCTACATGTGTCGGCCCTGCTGGGTCATCTTCAGGGAGAACTTTTCTGTTATCGTTACACTAAGGTTGCAATTTATAGTTGAGCGAGAATGTGCTGTTGACTGTGCACTGCGTTGTTTTTGGAGGCGTGAACTCTCTGCGGTCCCGGCCTGCACTGCACCGCAGTACACAGTCAACAGCACTNCCTTCAGGTGTCTTAAAATGCTGCGAATTTCTTGACCAGTTGAACGATTCCTAAGTTGCAAAGCAAGGATCTGCTCTACGGAGTTGGTATGCTAGAGACTTTGGATATTGTTAGCAGTCGGTGAGACTGGTAAAAGTTTTTGTTTCTTAAATTTAATGTGTTCCGTGTCCGTGCACTATATTATACAAAAACACTAATCACCAACAAATGCACAAAGAGAGCTTTATCATCAATCGTAACACACTCCTACATGTGTCGACCCTGCTGGGTCATCTTCAGGGAGAAATTTTGTTATCCTTACACTAAGGTTGCACTTTATACGTAGTTGAGTGAGAATGTGCTGTTGACTGTGTACTGCGTTGTTTTTGGAGGCGTGAACTCTCTGCGGTCCCGGCCTGCAGTGCTGTTGACTGTGTACTGCGGTGCAGTGCAGGCCGGGACCGCAGAGAGTTCACGCCTCCAAAAACAACGCAGTACACAGTCAACAGCACATTCTCACTCAACTACGTATAAAGTGCAACCTTAGTGTAAGGATAACAAAATTTCTCCCTGAAGATGACCCAGCAGGGTCGACACATGTAGGAGTGTGTTACGATTGATGATAAAGCTCTCTTTGTGCATTTGTTGGTGATTAGTGTTTTTGTATAATATAGTGCACGGACACGGAACACATTAAATTTAAGAAACAAAAACTTTTACCAGTCTCACCGACTGCTAACAATATCCAAAGTCTCTAGCATACCAACTCCGTAGAGCAGATCCTTGCTTTGCAACTTAGGAATCGTTCAACTGGTCAAGAAATTCGCAGCATTTTAAGACACCTGAAGGTTCATACTGTGCTGATAACAGGCACCTAATTTTGCCAGATGAATCCACTACACACCCTTACGCGCAACTTGATTGATTTTAATACAGCTTAGCATAGTCTTAATCACGTAATTCTAAGTAGGCCTGTATTATAAAAACACATATTTTGCGCAGTTACGCCTATACCGTACGTTCTTCACATTCCATTACGTAGCCTTGTTTTAACAATATTTTACATGATTCAGTTACACAAACCACTGATGCGTCTTTTGAAATCTCAAGAATCAGATATTATAGTCGCGTGGAAAATTCATTGAAGTGTAAAACGAAATCACGTAAGGCCAAACAGTACTCAAATTGTTATGTTTCTACATTACTGTGCTTCAGGGAACATCGCAACAAGGCAACGGAACACAGGCACAGGCGGTGTTGTTTTAAGGGACTACAAACCAACGTACACACTCAACTGTCAACAGGGCACCACAACGCAACTGTGACTACAATGTATATGCAACTTTCAAAGATAAACTGCCTCAAACGAAGTCCAAAGTGCAGAGTTCAGTTTCCTCGAAATATGCTCTGTGAGTTGGTTGTAAGTTACCCAGAGATTGCGGTAAGCTTCCGAGATGGCTGACACTATAATTTTCACTGATTTACAGCTCAACTTGGTCGTTATAACTCACCTCCGCTCTGTGTTTGGAAGCGTAATTGAGATTCCGAAGTGGATAAATTCATAACAAAATACTCTTCAAACAGTGACAAGCAAGTGAAATTATCATTTTACTTTTAACGTAAGTACAAAGTAAGAGAAAGCTGAAGAGAATAAAGGCGAGGAGAAAAAATAAGGAAATTTAATTTATTTCATTTTGTATTATTCCCCTGTTATTTTCTTCTCCCCTCCACCCCCCCCCCCCCATGGCGCTACAGCACCTAGTGGGCCAGGGCCATTCTTGCTTATCGAGGCTTAACGATCACACTAAGACACACCACACTCGATAGGACGTCTCTGGACGAGCGATCAGCCCGACGCAGAGACCTCTACCCGGCAGCACACAACACTCACAAGATGCAGATATTTATGCGCCGAGCGGGATTCGAACTCTCAACCCCAGCAAACGAGCGGCCGCAGAACCACGCCTTAGACCGCACGGCCACTGGCGCGGTATTCTCCTGTTATAATATATTATGTATTACGTATACAAAATATAGTGTATACCACTGCTGTCTTTCAAACGAAATCTAGTGTAATACTTCCACACAAAAATAGCTTTTAAATGCGTTTGCAATATATCAGATTAAACTATTCAGTGATGTATATTCACTAACGTGTGTTAGGACTATTTCCATTGTCACAGATCAAACAAAACCTACGTCTCAAAAAGAGATTTTTTTGAAATGTACGGCCTGTGTGCTCTGCGACAATGGAAATAGTCCTAAAATATATTAGTGATATCTCGGATGTATTTTCAATTGTCATTTATTCCTTGCCCAAAAATAAAAGAAAATCTGCCTCTAAGATACTGGCTGTTGTATTTGGCAGGATTATTGATATAAGGGCTTACCAATTCGGACACTTCTTTCACTTCGTAACTTCATACAATAAACAAAAAGCGCTGACAGATAATCTTCTGCCTGTTTCGTAGGGAATCAACTAATAAACCACGTGTTTGTGGAAGGACGTTGGGAAACATAGACATCGGAATTTTTAAATAGAATATTCAACGACAGTAATTGTAGTCAATTGAATAAAGGCGTAGGATTTTTTTTTGTTTGTTTGGCGGCGGAGCTACTTAGGTTTTAGGGAACTCATATTTAATTCTGCTGAAAGTGTAAAAATTTATTGATCTACAGGCAGGCCCTGCGCCTGAAGGATCGTTTCTCTCTTGTCGCTGTATCGTCCCCTTCTTGCTGCTAAGAGGAACTCATACCCCGGCATACTGCGGCTGAAGTCATCGCCTTTCTTTCTAAACACCGAAGTCGACAATTACTGTACGTAGGCGTATAGGTGTCTGGACCGTCGCAGTTCAGGTTCGGGTAGTGTAAATACGCCGATCCCAGTGGCCGCCCGGTCTAAGGCGTAGGTCTGCGGCCTAGCGCTTGCTGGGATCGTGGGTTCGAGTCCCACCGAGGGCATGGATGTCTTGTCTCTTGTACAGTGTTTGTGTTGTCAGGTAGAGGTCTCTGCGACGAGCCGACCCCTCGTCCAGAGGAGTCCTACCGACTGTGGTGTGTGTCTGGGTGTCATCAAGAGAAAATAAACAACCTCGACACCTACTGTGAGTAGGTAGAAGAGGTCAGGACTACGTAGTGTAAATGCGATGCGCAAATATGCGTTGCTTGCAACAGCTAAAATACTCCGATGACATTTGGCACTATTTTTGACAATTTTTTACGTCTGTGACTTCAGACGGGGGACACGAAAATGTTCCAAATTTTCTTTAGTTGCTGGAATTGGAATTCATATTTTCTGCTCCTTGTACGTGATTGCTTAGTTTCACAGCGTATAAAAACATTACTTATTTAGGCAATATTCATTGTCCTTCCTGCAACTGTATGTCGGGCTTTTCGGAATTTGCATCTGATTTCCGTCTTATGATTGCCTTTATAGTGGCAAAGAAAGTCTCCGTCTACACGCCATGAAAGCTTATGTGGGACTGGAGGTACAGTTCCATTCATTCTTAACCTCGGCATTAGATGGAAGTCAGTGGTCATCTTCACGCCCGACTGTTTTACCTCTCGTAAACTTCCTCCAGTACAGGCTGAATAGGAGGTTGGGTGGGCGCCAGAGCTGGTCTAAACGTCTTGGAGCCCATGCCCGGAGTCGAACCACGAATCTTTGGTAGCCCAGCCCGTACGCTAGTCACTACGCCGACTACGCGATACGGCCTTTATACTAATACTTCTGCTTATTTGCGAACCTTTGTGACACCAGCCGTTACCGCACACGGATCCTTCGGTTTGGAATATATTTTGACTGAGAACAGACAAATTCTAAAAGGGTTTCATTATGGCGTATAGCATTGTGTGATGATGGGTTTATGGACTTTATCCATCGTCCGAAGAGTAAAATATTAAAAATATTAAAAAATTAAAATCACAACGTTTCGGAAGCTGGCTCTGCTTCCGTCCTCAGGTGAATGGAGGGGGAGAAGAGAACACTTACTCTGTCTAAGGGGCCCAACAGAGTAGGTGTTCTTCTCTCCTCCCACTCCATTCATCTGAGGACGAAAGCAGAGCCAGCATCCGAAACGTTGTGATTTTAATTTTTAATATTTTTAATATTTTACTCTTCGGACGATAGAGTCCACAAACCCGTCACCACACAATAAGAACAGACAATTCTCAAGCCAGCAGGTCTACCAATTACGTGACTAAAGTATTTACACATTTTACGGAACCAAACTTTGCAGTGCAGTGGCAAGCTGCCCTACTGTCTTCTTATTACAGAGGTTCCCGGTTCCATTCTCAGCCGATTTACTTTCTGTCTTGAAGCTTTTCATTGTTTTCCTCAGGCAGTCGAAGATAATGTTGGAGCAGTACGCCTGCTGTCCAGTTCTCTACGGCAGCATTCTTCCCGTCTTCTCCAAAACCTCATCTCAACACGCGCTGCGTTATTTAAATAGAAAATGAACTAAAGGAAAGGAATATGAGTGTTCATAGTCACGTAAATGTTCGTGCTACGTACGGGACCTACCGGTAATTTCGCTTACAAAGCGTCAATGCCTACAGCTGAGTATCGTTTGCAACGTTTCCCATATTGCGCAGAGAGATAATGGGTTTAACATGAGAGCTACAATTATCCACTGACGCAAAAATGGATGAAAATAATTCGGCAAATTGAACTGTTTTTAACAGTTCTGGACAGACCCCTCTTTCGCACTAAGATTCCCCTCTCAACAAATGCTCAAACTCAGTCATCCTATAAAACCATATCTTATTATTATACGTAAGACGGAAATTCACGTTTGATTTCTTTCTAATCGTAACACGCCACAAGCACTTGATACAAGCGATGGTTATCACGTGGTTTAAACTACCAGCATTCTTAGGACCACAACGGCTGGACTGCAGGGTGATATTGGTAGGCCCGCCGGAGTCGTGAGTGCGACGGAGACGTGGCATGGTATTTCTTTTCATGGCCCCAGAATAGTTTCCATTCGTACTGTACTGTGAAGGTCGTAACGGACTGCTTAACACGTAATTTAACAATTTACACTACACTTTTACATACACATATATACATATCACCTGCTTTTGACATTAAACACAGCGAATTTATCCTGTTGCAGGCACACACCATGTTGCACGCACACACCATAACAAAGCGTGGACTTAATGGGGTTGCTATTGTGTTCTGCAAGTGTCTACTGTGTAGAGAAAGGTAAAATCAATAAGTCACAAAAAGCATCTACATAGACAAAAGGCCCATACTTGGAATTTCGTCTATGTAGATGTGTGCTGCGATTGTTATTGATTTTACCTGTCCACGTTTTAGACTCGTAGCGGGATGTCACACTTAAAAACTGCCTGATGCGTATCTCTGAGAAGGTAAGTCATTCATATTACTTGATCGGTATTTTATTTAGCGTGTGCAGTAATTGAGAAACATCATGGCATGACCTAACTCAATTGTAACAGGGACACAATAGTGATCTGTGATCTCAGATTATAGCAAGTACTGAGCCTTCATAAATAAAACACACATTTCATATGTATGATTACTTGGAAGCTGAAATACATGCTTTGGAAAAATAACTGACGTCTTTTTCATTCGCCTCCTACATGGAATAGGCCGACTTTGCAGGGAAGTTTTGTTGTGACTGATAATTGTGTGTGTGTGCGCGTGCGTGCGTGCGCGTGCGTGGGTGTGTTACTTTGTAACTTAACCTGACAAATAAAACGCCCGTCTGTCGTGTCATTTTTACACTAATTGCGTAAAATATAAGAAATTCGTGTTTGCTAACCGAGAGTACAGCTGTCTAGCTGCGATATTTGAGGCTTTCACAACGGTGACGGCCGATCCTACTGGCCGCGCGGTCTAAGGCGTACGTCTGCGGCCGAACGCTTGCTGGGATCGTGGGTTCGAATCCCACCGGAGTCATGGATATTTGTCTCTTGTACAGTGTTTGTGTTGTCAGGTACAGGTCTCTGCAACGGGCTGATCCCTCGTCCAGAGGAGTCCTACCGACTGTGATGTGTGTTTGAGTGTGACCAAGTGAAAATAAAAACACACTACACCTACTGTGAACAAGTAGGTAGAAGAGGGAGGGACTACGAACCGAAACAACGGTGACGCCGAATATTAAAGTCTTGTGGGACGTCCCGCCGTGTGAACTCGTGCACAGTTAAAGACGTTTCGAAGAATCGCAGTGCCTTCATCATGAGGGAAAAATAGTTCAATAATTTGGATTGTTTGGCACCGGGGGGGGGGGGGGAAGAGCTGCCGGACTGCAGCCCCCCAAACACCCCAAACCGAAATCTAAAAAGTGCAGATTTTGTATACACGATGATATCAGAAATTTTACGTGATTTACCCTTCAACCGAAATCAGCCATTGAAATCGCCTGATGACTACTACATTAGAATTTTGAAAAATAAATTAATAAAATTAAAAAAAACCCAGAAGATAGGACACTGTGATTGACTCACGGAACATGTAGCTATGTTTGTGTGTACATAAATGCAAAGAGTGTTATGTTTAAATTATACTTACGACATGATTTTTATATAAATCTTTAAAACCAAGCGTAAATTATATATATATGGCGTCAGGGTCTGCCCCCGGCCATTTAATAATTCTGGATGCGCACCTGTTGGCACTGACGATGAAATCACTACGATCTTTTCTGGAAACACTAGTCAACCCCATATTTATATATATATATATATATTTCCCTCCCCCCTCCCCCTATACATAGATCCATCCTCACTTAGCGCCCATGAAGGTCAGTGAGCAGAAATTCCCTATTATTTTAACACTGGGAACCCCCATATAGTGCCACTCTCAATAGCCGCCATCTGCCAAAGGTTTTGGTCATACAAATGTGCCCATATAGCCCCAGGTTGGGGTGACGGCCCGACGAGACAGCAGCGGTCGGCGACTGCCTGCGCAAAAATATTCATCTACGCACTGCGTAAATCTCTTTTCAACTGTTGCAGCGTTTACTGTACTTGTGACTGGTGATTTTATTGACCCGCTGTGCAGACAGGCACTGACCTCATAACCCTGGCTTCTGCTGTTTTCTCTTTGCGCCGCTTCGTCAGTCGCCAAGTTTCAAGTTAACGTCCTAGGCTGTTTGGACGACCGTATCGGGAGTTTTAATATCATTGTGTACAAAGGTGAAAACGCGGCTGTGGAGTCGCAGTCAGACGAACGTGATATTGCACTGCAGTTTTGTAATTAAAACCAACTAAATGCAAAATTATAGTACGTAGTCTATTAATCTATTTCATTCCTACAACATGTTTCACCTAATCGTTATCTTCAGGGAGGTGTACATCACTTGTTGCATAAAACATTTAAAACAACACCAACACCACGTTTTAAGGTTTTAAAGGTTTTATATAATAATTGATGTACACCTCCCCGAAAATGGCGATTAGCCGAAACATGTTGGGGAATAAAATATGTAGATTATTAGACAATGTACTATAATTGTGCATTTGGTTGGTTTTAATTAAAAATTAATATTAACGCACAGAGATGAATAACGTAAAAATTACACTACAGTGTCTAAACAAGACTTTTTTTATACACCCAGCTCTCGTTTTACGCCCTAGTTGTGTTCCTGAGAAAGTGAGCGTAAATCAGTATGGCGTAAATCAAAAATGATATTCTCATCATAAATAAGGAGTTACAATGATAGAGCACAGCCAGCCAAAGTGCGTTAAACCTAAAACGAGAGGGCGAAAAATAAGAAGTGGTGTAACTTGTCGAGAGGCTTTAAAGCACAATGGTATAAAACAAGGGCTGCTCAATTAAAGTTCTGGGAAAGGGCAGTATTAAAAGAAAAAGACATTTGCTCGTACAGACCAGTTTGCTGGCATCCTACGGGCATGTTTTGTCTTACTATGGAGCACACCCAATTAGTGTATTGGTGGTACACTATGTTAAAGAAAAAATGGAATAATTTAGTAACAGCTAAAACAAAAAGTTGAAAGGTGCAAAACGTGAAAAACTGTACGAAGCAACAGCAACGTGGATAAGGCAGTTACAGGTTAAAAATGCTACAGCAACACATGATGTTATTAAGGCAAAGTCGAAGATAATTTGCAACTACTGTATACCACTGCTCTAGTGAATGTTGTTTCTAATGTGTTTTTAATTTCAGTTTACATCATTTGATCGTTCTAAGTAATTTGCACCAAATAATTGTTTTTCCAACTCGCACACAAGGAAATTATATACAATTTCTTTGTGTACGAGTTGGAAAAACAATTATTTGATTCATACGTACTCGGTATGGAAAGCTACAAGTTCGTAACTTTCACCAGTTTAGAAAAGTTACAGTAATTCGATGAACATGCACCACCTACCCACCGCCATCCTCACTAACACGCCACAAAGTTCGGTTACTAAACGGCGGTGCCATATCGCCGGTTGACCGTATCTACAATTCGACACACCTTAACATCCCAGCAGACACAAGTCTACATATGCCTAACGAACTAACGAATATGTTCACTCTTTCCCTCTTTTCCCACTCGACGATCCTTGCCGGGGTACTCACCTTTATTTGGAATCAAGGAAAATGAAAATCCTTGCTGTGGAAAACAAAGACTCATTACCGTCCTCCACAAGGCCTTCCTAATGAGATTTTTTCAGCAGTCGCAGTCCCTTTCAGCAGTGGCAGTCCCTTTCAATACAAACCGATAAAAGCTTGTGATATTCTATCTGCCAACGGGTCTGCACAAGCCACAGAGTACCTCTTTGCCCGTAGCCAGTCAGTAAGCCTCTTGTGCTCTGCCCACATCTAGCCTATAATTACTATATCTAATTTTTTCTTTTCGTTGTGACAAAGACAGTGTTCTTCGTAAGGGTTTGCTGGACGCAGAAGAACGTAGCAGTTCCTGTATCCTGTATAATGCCGATATAGCCACACATCTTTCACAAATAGAAAGTATTCCATTCATTAAGTGTTGCAGACAGAGGGACCTATTCGAGACGCTAAAGGAGGAAACGGATATTTTGTGCACGGATATGAAAAGTGGCGGGTCCTTCATTTACAGACTAACATACTAGGTACTCTCCCAGCAGATATGCACACAAGAAGCATGGGAAATGCACCTTTAAATGTTCGCAAACTACAGGGTTCTTCCTGCAATACTATAAATACATAAAATATGTACGTGATTTTAAAACAGAAGCAACTTGCAAATGAATATTATAATAATAATATTAATAATAATAAATAATAATAATAATAAATTTCCTAAATTACGCATAAGACCACCGAGCCTAATCCTGTTGATGATGCATCTCAGGATAGGTGAAAATTTCCCAGCTAAAGCTGAGAAGTGAGAAATTTGGATAATAATACTAGCTGTTGTACCAGCTGCTGGCCATGATATTGGTAGACGAGTGAAGAGCACGAAAGGACGCCCTCTGAGCAGCTCTGATACTAGGTACCTTGCGTTGATAACGCACCCAATTTGTAGTACAGAATGTCCGCCATTGTTCCATAGATTAACATTGCAGAGATACGTTACTTTTCTTGTATTCAGCCAAATATCCACTGTGTCGAAAATCTTTCTAAAATGTACAATCTAAAATTTTCACGGCGAATGAATTCAGTAAAACTTCTCGGGCTAGCAGGGTTGTCAAATGGCCGAACGGCGAGTAAACGGTCGTTTCGAGAACCACCTCTGTTCTCGCCATCAGCGAAAAGATAACAGTCGGTTTACTCGCTGCTTGACCAGCTGACGCGGCTGCTAGCCCCAGAAAGTATTATTGCTATTCAAAAAAGTAGGATGAGCTCATGTGACACTCGATGTTGTCACGTGGATGACAATTTATACACGCATTATTGCCTTCTTGGCTACGATACTCTAGTGTCATGGTAACTATCAAAGTTTCGGAGGAAGCTCACTTTCCGAACTCGATGGTTACTGAGAAAGTGGCGGCCCTGCTGCTGCCTGCCTTGCAAAGCGATACGACTCGGGGGTCGCCATGGACATTGTCACTTATACGAGAGTGCAATGGGCGATTAATTCATTTTCCCCATAAAAATGTCGAGGACTGGGTAGTAAATTCCCGGCCCTGATGCAGCAGGGATGGAGTATTATTAGGCACGTACTCTTCCTCTTTCTTAGACCTTGGGGATATCAAAAATCTAAGTCTGGGGGAAGCTGTAACTTTATTAAAGGAACAGGGCTCCCACAACTTGGTTTTCGGCTTAAGGGACACAAAGGGCCTGCCAAAGGCTTACCTTCACCGGGACCGAAAAGGGCTCGACCCATTATCTATTCTATTCTATTCTATTCTATTCTATTCTAGTACATTACATTATATTAATTATATTATATTATATTATATTATATGCTAAGGAACCTGCCACCGCCAAGTGAATAAGGAAGACCACAGTCCAAACATTTTTATACTTTAAAGTCTTAAAGAAGAACGTTTTTAAATGAAATAAACAGTTCCCTATGTGCGTCATGCAAAATATTTGGCCGAGAAGAACCGAAATCATAGAGGCTTGGCGAAGTGTAACTTTGATCATGCTGCCCACGTCAAAAGTACCGATACACTTCGGTAGACACAAAATTGTAAATGCCACCCTCGCACTCGCCTTTGCTTCGTCAACATTCTGTTACGAAATTTGATATGAGTGTCACGGAGCCATTCCAATTTCGTGCTGTGTTATTTATTACAACACAATAATAACAAAATGACAGCTGCACAAAGTTATCAGGTTCGAAGTTTAGTGGCGCCACATAATGCAGGTGTCTGAATTTATGTATAATAATGAATATTCGAAAACCTGGAAAATTTTTAAGGCAATTGTTTTGTACAAACGACGGAACAACTATGGCTGCCTTGCAAAAATGTTCATTTAGCAATAGGTTTGACAGCAATAGCTAACGGCTCATTGCAGGTAAGACTATGTTTCTTTTTATACGGAAAAATTATGAACACTGCTGCAAGTCCTATTGTTGTGTATGATATACTGCTTGTAACCCGAGTTACAAGCAGCTAAAGGTAAATACTACTGCACCAACAGCATCAGATTTGCACAATCGGAAATTTATGCAATAGAAAAGTGGATTTCCCGCACACTAATTCTGCACTGAACTTAGGATTAGATTTGCTAACGAAACGAAATACGACGCAGGAAATGTTATTGCCGTGTGTTCATTAATAAACGTTGAATATTAATCTAACATTAATCTATATTCATTTGAATATGAATTTGTTAATAAACAAGAAGCTAACACTCTTATGTTAGTTTCCAAGAACCTATAATTCTATTATACACCCGACTAGCTACGTCGTCCTTTGGAAAACGACAGTAGAGTGTGAAAGTAGAATTCAGTTGAATGACAGCGGAAAAGATAAGTTTATGTCTTGGAGAAGTAATATTATTTTCGAAAACTTCTCCCCTGCCATTTAATGTACGTTACCAGAATGGAAGTTCATTTATTCCAGGCAAGCAAAAGAACCGGTTCTTCGCTCCAGATACGTTTGATTTCCTTGTTGCTGTCCTACTGCACAGTGAACAAAATTGAAAGGAGGAAGAATATTCAAATAAACAAATTAAAATATACAAAACACTAATCACCAACAAATGCACAAAGAGTTTTATCATCAATCGTAACACACTGCTACATGTTTCGACCCTGCTGGGGAGTGTGTTACGATTGATGATAAAACTCTCTTTGTGCATTTGTTGGTGATTAGTGTTTTTGTATAATATAGTGCACGGACATGGAACACATTAAATTAAAATATACTCATATAATGAAAAAAAATACTGACACTGAAGATTCGATTTACATTATAAATATCTACTGAAATACCTGTGAACACTTTTTAACAGAGATAGCTGCCACACTTATAGGCAAAAGGGTGCTGTAATTTCAAAACATCTTTAGGCGTCCTTGGACCATATAAGACAGGAAACATAAGTGTATTTTCGTACATCTTATAAACCCAATCTTAACAGAGTTGACCATCGGTACAGATATTCGGCTACTCTTAATCCTGTCATAAGCTGATAATGAGAAACTAATTAACCCTTTAACGACGAAGCGCATCTGTTTCATATAAGGACTCAGTGCCTAACGCGCTGTAAACACTCTCCACTTCGGTTATAAAAACCAGTCTCTTAATATTTCGTAAGGCAAAATTTGCTGCTTGTTCTGAGATCCGTACAAAACACATAAACGCCATGTGGCCACCACGCAGAATATTTTAATCTTAAACCTGGTCGTATGTAAAGTTACTGCTACGCTTTAAAAGGTTAATCCTTTGAATCCCAGTGGATACTTCATGTACCACCAGGTTTAACGTTAAAAAATTTTTGCTTTCTACCCAAAGAGAATATTTATATGTTAAGTATCAATATCAAAACAAACTGATATTTCGCACTTCAGCTTTTTAGCTTATTGATTTTTACAGCCGTGGTGGAATGTGTTTACTCTGCTGTACAAATTTCGTTCGTTCGTAGTCCTTTCCGCTTCTGCCTGCTCACAGCAGGTGTCGAGGCTGTTTATTTTCACTTGATCACACTCAGACACCCACCACAGTCTGTAGGACTCCTCTGGACGAGGAATCGGCCCGTCGCAGAGACCTCTACTTGACAACACAAACGCTCACAGGAGACAAATATCCATGCCCCCAGTGGGATTCGAACCCATGATCCCAGCAAGTACTCGGCCGCAGACCTACGCCTTAAACTTCGCGGCCACTGGTATCGGCGCGGTACAAAGTGAATATTTAAATATAATTAACTTTGGTTTTCATACTTACATACTTCATACTTAGTATTCAGCAAAACAGACATATTGAAATGTTTCCTTGTATTCCATTACGTATAAACCATAATTTTGTAAAGGATGGTATAAACGAAGCAGACCTCTAGATATTTGTGTTTCATGCACTGAATGAAGCCGTGTAGCATGGCAGCAATTCTCGCACCTGTCATTACACGGACAAAGTATTTAGCTCGATACTCCGACCACTTTAATACTGGAAGACATGAAAACCCTTTCACTGTGCCGGAAGCTGGGCGGACACTAATTGCGGATGGAATATGGTGGCAAATATAAAATATTCTGCCCATTCCAGGAATCAAATCTCAGACAGGGGAGAGTTTGGTAGCCCGGGATTTTATAGAATTTTAAGCCTTAATTTTATTTTTTCGCAGAGCCTGTCTTTATCAGTGTAAACTGTACGGTATTTTGTTGAGGAACAAAATTCACACAAATCAGGACTAATAAAATAAGATAAATTAGGAAAAGCGCTAAAATAAGAAATGTCTGTTTCTGTTCGTTTTTGAGTCTCGACCTCCAGTCCTGGACATAGAACTCTACATTCTTTGCATTCACAGCAGTCACATAAAATTATATTCACAGCAGTCACATAAAATTAAGTCAATTCCTGCCAAGTTCAGAGTAGTTCTCGCGGGCACTAAGTACAGTCCTCAGCAAACGACATTCCAGAAATGACGGCCAGCGCTTTTTCTTCTGTCCCATTCTGGGTTTTCCCTTCAAAGAGCAGTTTATTTTTACAGCCCCGTTTCTTTATTAGCTGGCTGATTGTTCTTTTTCCCGTTCTGCTGTTTTTTTGGGCTGTTTTCATTCTTCTCCAGCTCACTCTTTAAAGAATCTGAAGTGAATGTTTCGTTTCTTTGCGGCAGTTTAAGTGACAGTAATGGCACAGGAAAGAGAAGAGGCTGCATACACGTTATGAAAGTTGGTAGAAGCCGGCATGATATGGGAGTCACAGATTAGCCCTTTAAAGATGGAATTTGTCTGTTTTTATAAGTACTCGGTACCCACCGCGCAGTAAACACTTTCCATCTCGGTTATACAGAAGCAGTCTGTTAATTTCGTATAAGGCAAAAGTTGTTGTTTGTTCTGAGATCTCCACACGACATATAAAAGCAATGTGAGCACCGTGTAGAATTTCTGAATGATAAACCTGGTGGCCAGTAAAGAAACGGCTAGCCTTTAAAAGGTTAATTTTGGGAAAAATGAATATTTAACATTCTACTTGGTGGAGAGGGAGATAGAAAAAACTGGGCTGGAAAAATTAAGACGGTTAATAAATTCAGATATTTTGGATTTATTTTGAAAAGCAACAACAAACTTTTTCAAAACAGAAGAACAAGAGGCGGTGAAAAAATGATTGGCACGTTAAACTCTGGTTTTGGAGTATAAATAATTTCAGTACAACCAAAAAGCATAATCAAAAAGCCTTAATACATAGTATTCTATTACTAAATAAATAAAGGAGCAGCAACTATGGATGTAGGAAAAATATTGTACAAATAACTGAAGAATAACGGCTTGCGATGGTTTGGACACGTGAAAAGAATGCCAGGAAATATATCGCCTCAGAGAATTCTAGAATGGGGATCGGACGGAACACGAAGGAAGGAAGGAAGGAAGGAAGGAAGGAAGGAAGGAAGGAAGGAAGCAAAGAAGGGCCCAAAAAATAGGGATGGATGGAGTAAGAGGGAGGATGAATAAACATGGGCTGACAGAAGAGGTTGCTTGAGACAGGGACGTGTGGACAAATCTAACTTATGGTCAAGGAAAATCATTGTAATGCGGACAATCCTTGGACGAATGGATAAATTTCGCTTGGTTCTTTGAAGAATCTGAAAGAGGTATATGAAAAGTCATGGTTATCTCTGTGAGGTACGAAAACAATACTTATATATAATGCAGATATTTGGCACAGGCCTTAGTGTTAAAGCCTTAATTGAATACAGCAAGCCTTATCGCATTTTCCTCAACAAAAGGCGTTTGTGCGCTTCAAATGGTACCACGTTCCTAGAATAGTGAAAATGTACACCGAAGGACACGGTGTTTTCTGTGAGGTACGAAATGAATACTTGTTTAAAATGCAGGCATTTTTCAGACAACTTAGTATTACGACTGTAATTAAGTACCAGCCTGCAACGCATTTTGTTTAAATAAAATGGGTTAGTAAGCCTAAGGTTTGCATTTTCTACGTGTAAGATTTTTATGCTCCCTTGACGTTGGTTTAATCATTAACTGAAACATATATTAGTGGGAAAATACCAGCTTTGTTCTACATAAAATAACTGCGCGTTGATGGTTTTAGTTCATTATTACTTAGCAAGTACACGGCTAAAACAACTTAATGTAAGGTTACTGGCGCTACAGTGTTTATTGGGATAAAAATCCTTTCCTCTTCCTTCCTTCCCAGCCATCTCTTATTTCGTTCCTTTACAGATTAAATAAAATCGGGGACAGCCTACGTCTTCGTCTTATTCCTTTAATGGTTTTTGTTTTGTTTCAGATTACAGAATCATTCCCTTATTCTGTCGTATTATTGCTGTGTCATTATATAAAACCACGCTGGCATAAATTACTGAATACAGATGTCATCAATTTTAAAATTCCCCCTTATAATTTCTTGTTAATTCCCATAATAAATGCTTAAAAGCTCTATATATTTTTATAATGGGCATGTTAAAAAATTCAATTCTTTTCTCTTACAAACAGTACGTTGCGCAGTAAAAACTAGGTCTGTAGAATTACTAACCAGACAGCACCAACAATAATGCACAAACTTAATATATAAAAAAGGCGTTAAAATATCGTTTTCACTTCGACATGTTTCGGTGGCGTATATACCACCATCATCAGGAAGACGGTTTACCCCGAAAGCTGGAAACATCGTTGATAAGGTCAAATCCTTCTTGTAATGTATACGTAACAAGAAGGCCTTTAACTCGCCAGCGGTGTTTCCAGCTTTCGGTGTGAACCGTCTTCCTGATGATGGTGGTATATATGCCATCGAAACATGGAGTCAAAATGATATTTTAACGACTTTTGTGTATTAAATTTGTGCATTATTTAATGTGTTCCGTGTCCGTGCACTATATTATACAAAAACACTAATCACCAACAAATGCGCAAAGAGAGTTTTATCATCAATCGTAACACATTCCTACAAGTTTCGACCCTGCTTCGTCATCTTCAGGGAGAACTTTTTGTTATCGTGCAGTGCAGGCCGGGACAGCAGAGAGTTTACGCCTCCAGTACACAGTCAACAGCAGATCTCACTCAACTATAAAGTGCAACCTTAGTGTAACGATAACAAAAAGTTCTCCCTGAAGATGAACGGCAGGGTCGAAATATGTAGGAGTGTGTTACGATTGATGATAAAACTCTCTTTGTGCATTTGTTGGTGATTAGGGTTTTTGTGCATTATTTTTGGTACTGTCTAGTTAATAATTCACTACAATGCACGGGGTGAAGAGGGAAGTGAAATAGGCCAGTGCAATTTGTCGGTTACAGAACCCTGTTTGTTGCTTTAGTGAAATATCTTGTGCACAGACAGTGTACGTCCTTGCTTAAGATATACAATATGCGTGCGTTTGAGACATGCTACCTAAAAGTAGTGTCGCTCTATTCCTCATATTGTTATTTAGACTCCTTCTTATGTACACTCGCCTTTACGCTAGCACTCATTACAAGTTTTACTCCGCCATTTTCCAGAAAATCTGCGAATATTTAGCGGAATTTAATATAGCAAAACGCCACATTATCTGAGCTCCTTGTGCATTCCATCCGTAGCGGAGCTTTTCCTATTTATCTCTTCCGACAGTCCAAATTAAAATTCCTACTGTGTAATTAATTCTGCAAAAAATATGAAGTGTTCTTGTTTTCCATCCAGTTATGCTCTAATCCATGTGTCCACAACTTTCACGTACATTTCAGATTTTCCTATTATGTCCGCCTGAATGCGTCGTTACGTAGTTTTATTGACTATAATTATTTAAATTTTAAAAAAGACGAGCACATACTTTGTACCCTTCTCAAATCTCTCTCTAAAGATCTCGTGTGTCTTTTCCAGTCTCATCATTGGGTTATTAAGAACAGTCCCTTGTATATGGCTGTCCCCTTTTTATTCTGTTATTTCTTTTAATTTTCTGAGCTGCAAAAACCTTCTGTAAGCTTCTTATTTTCGATGGACCCACTGTACACTAACGTTCTCTAACAACGGCATCACACGTGAATCAACACTAACGTGCTTTTGCACTCGTTACATTGTCTCACTTTATTTACACACACAACGTTTCGAAAGCGATTGCTTTCATCGTCGAGTACACCTGAGGAAGAAAGCAGTCCCTTTCGACATGTTGTGTGTGTAAATAGTGAGGCAATGGAAAGAGTTCGAGAACATATTGGTGTAGAGTCACATGTAGGTAAATGACAAGCTAAGAGAACACTTTGTAGCAATTCTTGTAACATCAAAAGCTTCGGTAACGTTATGTGTGTACCAGGAAATGGAATATTTTTCTATCCATTTTGCACTTATTTTAACCTAATCTACTTTAGAAATGAAAAACTTACAAACTTTAGATAAGAATATAAATTAAATGTAATTAACTTACAATAAACAAAATAGTTGGAGTAGCGTATCTAATTATTTTTATTACATCCTTCCTTCTTTCACCCAATCTCTTGACGGCGACGATGACAACGACGACGACGACGACGACGACGACGACGACGACGACGACGACGACGATGATGATGATGATGATGATGATGATGATGATACACTGTATACTTATTACACTGTTTTTAAGTTGAGGCCAGTAGGAATTTTCACTTTTTATAATTACGCTCTACACCGCAACTAACGTATAAAAACTTTGCCTATGAGGCCTAGTAATAATAATAATAATAAGTTACTACTGTTGTTACTGTTCCCGTTATTGTCATCATCATCATCAAAACAAGCAACAAAGCACCAAAGTGCTCAACCTACATACACCCATCTCTTGTGCAATTTTTACCCAAACGCTGGCTATGTAATCTCTGTTTCAATGGTCAAATGAGAGGCATCTTAATGCCTGTCGGTCCTTAGATAAAAGAATTAACTTTTCTAAATTAAATTCTCACCGCCATACAGCAGCTCTCACCCCCGTCTTTGGAGTCTGACTGCCGGCAATGAAACATGCGGCATCAGGACACTTGACTCAACAAGACTTGTGGGGCTCGACTAGACTCAACTCGACTCGACTCGACTCGACTCGACTCGACTCCACTCGACTCGACTCCACTCGACTCGACTCGACTCGACTCGACTCGACTCCACTCCACTCGACTCGACTCCACTCCACTCCACTCCACTCCACTCCACTCCACTCTGCTGGTGTGTACGCATCTCCGGCCGCGGCCATTATAAGTAAAGAGAAAACCTGCCGCATATTTGTGAGTCTACTTCGACTCGACGCTATTGGTGACCACACACCATTACACCCCCTGATTACTATCTGTGGGGAGCCATGAAAGGCGCAGTTTACAAAGGCGATAATCACAGTTCTCTTGAACTGGAGTAATCCATCGCAAATTTCATCAGGGATTTGCCTCAAACTGAACTGCCGCGCGTCTTTGCAAAAAGATAGCCTAGGGCGTGTAGCTGCATGTGTAGAAGCAAGTGGGTGTAATTTCCAAACTTTGTTTTAACTCAAGGAAGTATTATTGATGAGCGACTCTCAAAATGTACTAATAGTCTAAGGTAGGCGCACAGTCATTTTTGGCTCAGTCTGTAGAACTTGGTGAATACATCGTCGTAACACTTTTCATGGTTTAATGTGTTCCATGTCCGTGCACTGTATCATACGAAATAATAAACACCAACTGATGCTCTAATATATATATAATCTTTATTCCTGAAAGTCTCCTACATGTTTCGACCCTGCTGGGCCATCTTCAGGGAGAATAGTCTGAATACACATTGGTTGCGTTTATACAGTTGAGAGTGAATGTCGTGTATTGTCCGCGATCTCAGTCCGCGGACAATACACGACACCTGTTAAAGGGAGGAAGAAACCTAAGGCACATCCACACTTAACTGTATAAACGCAACCAATGTGTATCCAGACTATTCTCCCTGAAGATGGCCCAGCAGGGTCGAAACATGTAGGAGACTTTCACGAATAAAGATTATATATATATATGTATTAGTGCATCAGTTGGTGTTTATTATATCGTACTTCTCACGGTGTCTTATGACACGTGGATTCAAAGATTACTAACGCTGTGCCGTATAAGCATTGAAAAGTCTGTAGCGTATTATGCCATTATTATTTATATAAAATTATTACATCCGAAGTAGTTAAAATTTTGTGGAATAGGAGCCTGGATTCTAATGTTGAGAGACAAATAAATGTAGGTTAAACTCTGTTGCAATAAAGTTTTAAACATATGTAAATGATACAGTCGCTTGGGTAGGATGAGCATTTATAAAATAATAAAATGAAAATTGATATAACAAATGATTTGTACACACGTGCGTAAAATGCAAAAATATAAATAGAATAAATGAACAAAATATACAAGTGATAGAAGTGTACAGAATATTTAAGCAAGACTAGAAGATACACTACGAAACTGAATGCTTAATTGCAGCACACCAGGGAAAAAGGGTCCGGCTTACTGGCATACTTGCGAGCTTTGGAATGAAGCCCTCAGGCTCCTGACCGTTTAAGTGAAGGAGATGTACTGCAGTAATTAAATTACACCCTAGAAATGCACATTACGTTTTCGTCAAAGGCTTCTACACTACATCCTGATTCTGATATCATACATCTTAATTACAGAAAATGTTCCTTCCTCTTCGAGATACAACCCCAAGAAATTGCTCATTTTTGTTCATTTTCGTACATGACGTACAGCATGCCCAAAAAATTATATGTCATACATAACCTACCGTTTTATCTTAAATGCTGCATCGTACTCAAAAATGGAGTACAGGTACATCTGCTATTGTAATTTTAAAACTTTTTCTCTTCTCCTTGCCTTTAGTTTGTTTTCCACACAAAAATGTTGCCACTTAATAAAGTGAAACTCGTAAATTTCAGCAGGACCAGTCAGCAAATTCCTGTCACGTTACAGGGATTTTCAACGACCAGTTCTAACGTAACCGTGCACCAAGCAGTGTCACGATCGGACCTGGAGCTGAGTTACTGCTAGAGATTTCTCAAGTACCAATGCAAGGGGATAGGGAGTCCTTCAAAACCAGTGCAGGTCAACCGAAACAAACACGAGCAAACGTCCCTCTAATTGCAATACATAGTTTTCTTTCTGTATGGCAGACTAGTTATGGATTAAAGGATGCATGCATGAACAAGGTAAAACCTGCACATATCTAGGAAACAAATTCGCTAATACAAGAACAGTTATAACAGTCCTTCCTAAATTAAAGCGGAATAAATGGAATAATCAAAATAAATTTCGAATATTCAAATGTTTAATGAACACAGTCGGGAAAATACTTATTAAATAAAAACTAACATTTACCTGCAAGCTACTGTTTCTGCACTAAATATCTTCAGACTAAATAAGAATGAATTTAAGAAATAAGGTCAAGTACAACATTATTATTTAGACCTGGGATCCCAGCATATTTCCTAAATACATTAACGTTAACACGACAATGACTGACTAAAGCACCGACATATCTAGCTACACCATAAATATTTTACCCACGTTGTGCTGACTGTAATATTAGACATCTACTTATTGTTAAAGCTACGCAACCGGATGTACAAATTAAAACTTTCTCACCACTGTTAGTAAACCAGCATTATGCCGTGTATGAGACAATGAATGATGGATTTTGCTGGCCCGAATGAAGTGAAAGAATATGCGGTTTTTATGGGAGTACACTTGTGCAGCAGTGCTTCCTGTTACAGACTTGTCAGAAAAATTTCTGCTTCCATTCAACAGAAGTTACGGCTAAATGCAGACAGAGCTACGGCAAAGTGACCGGCTGCCACTTACAAAGTTCGAAATCTGTGTTTTGCTGCTATGTTAAAAAAGGATTACTTGCATAGCAAATACAGTACAGAGCAACGTACAAGGGTAAGGGCATTAATTAAAAAATATATTGCTAGGAAATTTGAAATTTTTACTGTTTTGTTTTACCACTGCAGTGCAGTGCAGGCCGGGAGCGCAGAGAGTTCACGCTTCCGGTACACAGTACACAGTCAACAGCACATTCTCACTCAACTATAAAGTGCAACCTTGGTGTAACGATAACAAAAAAGTTCTCCCTGAAGATGACCCAGCAGGGTCGAAAAACGTAGTAGTGTGTTACGATTGATGATAAAACTCTTTGTGCATCTGTTGGTGATTAGTGTTTTTGTACCCTTTCCTACACTTACATTCACGCGACGTAATTCGATGTTAGGTTTATTAAGAATGGCACATGTTACAACATTACGTAAACTGTTACAGCTTTTACATAGTAAAAATACAATTGATTTTAGTCATAATTCTACTATTATATGTCTTTAGAAGTACCACTGCATCAATAATACTTTCAGTACTTAAAATCTACAATTTGTGCGACACGTTCCCCTGATAACAACCTTACGATCGAAACACATCCGGTACGATTAAATTATAGATTCATGAGAGCTTATCTGGACGGTTATACAGTCTAAAAAATAGACCTGTGATACTTACACGGATATGCAGTTCCATAAGGCACGCCTCTTTTATAAAACCTAATGCTGCCACGACAGAATTGTTAAGGCAGCAATTTATCTCACTCCATGTGCTTTTGCATCCAGGGTACATAAAAGTTAAGTAGGTTAAAACGACGGGGACCCAGCTGTCTGTCCGTCTACATATCGGTCTCTCTGTTTGCAGTTTCGTCGCAGAATTCAGTCGATGGACGTGGGCGTCACTCTAAACATGTTTCTCAAACGAAAATATTATTAATACCAATATTACGGAAATGCGAGCTTTTGTTGTGCTTGAAGTTGGTGGCGTATAACATAGAATCACGAATTTTGTACCTGCATATGAAACTGCAGCTTAATAGTTTGGCAAAGTCCGAAACTTCCACCACGCGTACAATCTCTGTACGACTCATTCTTTTGTACGTTAGAGTGTAATAAAAAGGCGGTGGAGTGAGTAGGCGTACCGACTTGAAATCTGCTATTATGTTTAGGATTGATGTGTCTTACCATAAATCTGTATGAATTTGAGTTGCGTGGTCAGATTATATAGCAATCTCATGGCGCGACAGCCCCTAGTGGGCCAGGACTTCCTCATTATCGAGGCTTCACGATCACACTCAGGCACACCACACTCCGTAGGACTCCTCTGAACGAGTGATCAGCCCGACGCAGAGACCTCTACTCTACAAGACGCAACAATTATAAGGCAGAGAGATCCATGGCACAGGCGTGATTCGAACCCGCAATCCCAGCAGTCGAGCGGCCGCAGACCCAAGCCTTAGGCCGCGCGGCCACTGGGATCGGCATATAACATTGAGGATTGTTGACAATGTAGTTACCTAAAATATCACTGCATAATTCATAATTGTCAGTAGCTCCCGATACTGCCTAAAGGGTAAGTTGTTAAACAAAAGTCGTTTGTATAGAAATGTTTTTATAAAATCAACAATAATGAGGCTCCGTTGAGTCATAGTTTCATTTCTCGGACAGCGTGTCCTCTTGGTGAATACGCTACGTGCTGGAAGACTGAGAAATCCGTGGTTGGATTGCCAGCAGGGGCGAGAAATTGTTTTCTTCCCCATAGCGTCCAAACCAGATCTGGGACCACCTCATCTTCTACTCAGCTGGTAACGGTGGATTTTTCTGCGGAAGTAAAGCGGCCGCAGCATGAAGTTGACTACTCATGTAAATCATGTGCCGCGTTTCCGAATGCGTGGCGCTATACCTCTAATCTTCTGCATGCCTTTATGGCCAACAGGGACAGCATTTTACATTATTTCCTATATTATTATTATTATTATTATTATTATTATTATTTAAGTGCGGATGCAGAATGCAAATTAAAACCAATTAATTCTCTTAATATTGTGACATAAAGTATTCTTATTAGTTATCAGAAAATGCACACAATATTTTTGTCGTAACCTTTGGACTAATCAGCTTCATAATTCTGTCAGACGGCAGTTATGAACAACGGCCTTCTTTGACCTCACATCCTGAAGAAAATACCACTTCTTCGCCTGTGTAATTCCAGCTTTATAACTATAGGTGCAGATGTACCCATGTATCTAATTGGTCGGTAATAAAGTTTGTACGCGCTTGAAAGTTGAGTACGCCCTAAATTATGGCATAAACAAAGATTTTAAACTTCCACTCAGTTTAATTAACAAACTTTTGCTCCTTTACTTGCTTACTGTTTTACTAGCTACGGTACGTGTCTCGAAGTTCATCTCACTCTGCAATGTACACCGATTACAACTTAATACTTTGCCGCCATATTTATATCCAACGTTTCCTAACGTCCGACCCATTCCATACGTCTTCCTTCCTTCTTCGTTCCTATCTGGCTTCTACCGATCATTTCTTCTTCACATTTATTCCATGCCTTTTCTACTTCTGTCTTACTTCAAATATTTTGTAACCTACCAAGAACTAGGCTACTTAATACCCTAAGGGCGCCAACGTGAATTCTACTACATTCTAGTTTGTTTGACGCGGAAAATGGTTGAAAGTGTACTGTGTCATTGAACCACATGTTGCAGAGGACTAATGTCTCCTGCTAAACATGTTATGGCATAGCCTGTGTGGAATTAAAAGCCCTGTATTTGTATTTGTATTTGTATTTGTATTTGTATTTGTTGGGAAGGTTAAGTTTCCGTTTCATAGCTGCAAACTTAAGGTAGGAGAATACCAAAGAAGAAACTCGTGGGGACGAGCTTCTTATATGCGCAAACCTGTCTAAAAGTGACGTTAATAATCGTCTGAAATGCGACACCGTGTGGCCTCATAGGCATATTTCAAAGATGCTGCTACCTGAGTCACATCCGACAGGATGTCTATCTTTGTACAATCAATCACCTACACATTTCTGCGCCGAGGCGCCATCCTCTGGAAGTGTCAGAACTCAAGCACCAACACATCGATCTGGGAATTACAGTGCTAAGCGTTAAGTTATTTAAAAGCATTAAAATTATAAAATATGTAAAATGGTAAGCGTAATCCCACAGCGTTAGTTCCAGCAACGCTGTAATACTTCCCCGACTGAAATACTGGTACTTGTGCTCCTTTGTATTTAAGACCCCCCCCCTCGGCGCCGAGACACGTAGGAGTTTTTTTTAACTTATGTACAATTTGTACTCCCATTCTTGCATTTGTTGGTGGATATGATTCATTGTAATAACAATGTACGGAATGAATAATGTCAAAATTTATTGAGACTGTCAGAAAAGTCCTCATTTTCTAATATTGGCTGCAACTGATCCTGAACATCCTAACAGGTGGCCTAATTACCCCCTCCCACCACCCCCCGATCCCTACAGAAATGGGCTTGCAGAAACACAAATCAAATCACAAAAGTGAAGGAAGAGGTGCAGCCTCTCGTTCCAAATGCGTCTTCTAATAACAATTAAACACTAAATGGTTCATTTGCAATGTTCAAGATTAATTCATTTGTGAATATACAAAATTATTTTAAATTTCTAGGCATGGCTTTCTAAACAAACCAATGCATATTGGCATTGTTGGCTCACGTAGTGTGCTGTAACGTATGGAACAATTTCTGATCACGTTCAAACGACGCACTTTTTCCCACCTTCCGAACGCAAAAGTAACACGAACGAAAACAGAAATGCTCCAAGATGTTCCGTGCACTCCGCTCGCCGCCTCCGGCTGCCAATGGAAACCGGTCGAGTTCCACAGCCCAGTGTGGCCAGTGCCTTACGTTACTGTGACTACGTGACGAAATGTTTCCAGCTGCCTGCGAAAGTGTGCAAATAGGGAGCGGGCTGCTTCACTCTAGGAGCTAAGGGAAGAATTGAATGCATACACCATTTATGACTGTAGATGCATTTCCCTCTGATGCAAAACAAATATAGATAAGATTATTGTAGATAATTCGATGCAAGACATATTCCAAGGATTACAAAAACTTAAATACACTTTAAAACGTCATTATATAAAGAAGGTAATTCTGTATAACTTTGTTTTAGAAAGACATCTACCTTAAAGTAGGTGTAAGTAGATAGGTGTTAGTGTGACGCCACTTCATCGCTTGAAGAACAAGCGACAAATTTCAGCACGTCAACTAATCCCTGGTGTTTGTGAATCAATTCTGTGCAAAAGAGGCCACTACTTACACATCAGGCTAGCCTCGAAAATGTAGAGGCTCGTAATGATACGAAAGAATCGCGGTGAAACGGAATTTTTGTTGCAGCATCCTTATGAGTTCAAACAGATATGATACTCAAATTCTGATCGAACATGAATATCACTGCATTCACGGTGCCTGTATTGTACATTGGCAATTTGGCCATCCAAGAGCGGTGTTTCATTTGACGGTCAATATGATGTGTCTCTCTGCGACCTCTCCAAATGCTGCTTCCGTCCGCCACTGGCCGAAGCAGGGGTGTCAAGTTTGCTGCAGCCTGCCGGAGCACTACACTACTAGTGCGGCCCAGCACACTGGCACGGTACTATATCTAAAACAATTGCCTGCCTAACCTCACGGGAACCTAACCACGAGACCTAACACCGGCTTGGGGGTGGGGTGAGTGTGCACATAAACAAGAGAAAAAACTCTTCTTAAATATATAGTGACTCCTCCGAAATTCAGGCTGCCAACCTGACGCTTACATACTACAAAACCCTACGACTCTATACGACTCCAATCACCGCCTGATACAATGCGGTTTGTGTACATCTAAATGATTCAGCCAGCGACCCTTAGACCGGAAAGCAACGAGGGACAAAAAAATCACCACTTACTTTGACTGCGACGCCTTGCAGCTGGTGGTGATGTTGCAGTTACAGATGCTGATGTTGAACCTTGTAATTATTTTCCTGAAGTGCACAACCAACACTAATTTTCACACCACTGTCGGATCTATGATCATTAATCGCACTTCCTTCACTGATGTATCCACTTGCACCACTGAAATAACTTTGTCTACTCTATATTCCCACACACGCACTTTCCTATTTCTTCCAGTAGCTGTCATATGCAAAGACACTGCACCCTTCACCTACCAGGAAGTTCATAGTTTACGCTTTACCCCTAACCTGTTGCTAACAAGTCCGCGACCTACCCCTGTATTGGCTTCAAACAAAGGTAGAACCACCACCGATAGTTTGCACACACCAACCAGTCCTAGATAATGGGCTTTTTTATGACTAGTGCTAAACTCGAAGGGCTAGCACTAGCTTGCCCTAGGAAAAGAAGCACGTCCGAACAGTCGTTGGCGTAGCTTTGCATGAATCACAGTCTATCCTCTACATGCAATTAGAAATCGTGTTTAGCTTGGGTGTCGATTTCTCGAAGTCCAACACAATGACAGTTTAAGAAACGAATCAATTAGATCATTGAAACTACTGCCTAAATTTATGAATTTAATGTGTTATTAGAAATTAAACGCTGCTTCTTTTTCTCCGGATTTATATCGGTTCAGAAAGAGAAGGCATAAGTCTTACTTTGTATCGTATGTGGAGGCGGTTAAACAGGGCTATTAATTTACTGATCAACGGTCTTTATAGATATTAACGTAGGAGATTTTTTCAGACACAGTTATGGTCTACAGGCTCCACTGACTATGATTTTGTTGCTACCATTTACGTTCTTTTGCGATGGAGCTACGATTTGCATATATATGCCGAAGCTAGTCCTGAATAAATGTATTTCTACAAAATTTAAGGTATTTGTAATACATATCTGCATCCAACACGTCACATTTCATAAATTATACTGGTGTTGGAAGATGATTTAGAATTTCATGATTTTAAGTCAAACTTTAGCCTTACTGAACATTTCATTCGACGCGTGATGTAAGAACCAACACGGTATGGAAAACATGACAATTTCGTTCGACGTTTCACAGTATTCATATACGAACATGTTAGTAGCATAATTTGTGACTCCCCGTAAAGTGTTAGAACTGTTTGCCGCATGTAATCATGCAAAAACAGCGGACTTTAAGTATTTCACACCTAATTACAAGGATAGTGATGGTAGCAACAGCACTCACTCTGTTGTCCCCACTTGACCACGACCCACACACGCTCACGTCCCGGCACTGAATGACAACAGGCGGACCACCACCAACTAAGACCACCAACCCTTATTTCTGTCACGTGACATCCTATCGGAAACTTTCTGCACTAATACTTTCTATAACTTCAGATTTTTATATATTTAAGAATTTCTTATTTTTATTTTTCACTGCAAATTTTTTAAGTAATTTCATTAGAATTCGGAATTTATTTTATACGTTTTACGTACTATTATTTACGTTTTTTACTGAATTCCCATTTTTATTTGCGTAGGAAGTAAGTACACAGTAAGGTTCACAGGGCGAACAAAAAGTTGTGACTCCGTACGGTCCTGGGTCTTCTTAGTGTACTTAACTGCGATGTTCTGTATTTAACTATTAGCTAATTAATTTGTACCTAGTTGTATTTTTACATAAGTTTACATAAAATTTTGTCCATTTAGTTGCTTATTATTATTTATTCCTTTACTGTACACGTTCTTGGTTTGTGTAGCGAAAGCTTCAACGGTAAATTCTGTAGGACAGTATCGAGAGACTGCGTCAACTTCTGATCCGGCGTTGCGGAGTCTTTGAAAATAATCACGTCAGATGAGGAAAGACAAGATGGCTGCAGAATATGTTAGGACTCTATCGCGGACATTTTTGGAGAGGCGACTAATTATTAGCAAATATTTAATGAAATGACCAACACAATACAAAAATAAATAATATACACAGGACAGTACAGAATTTATACATCTGTACGTATTCCAGCCACTTTCGGTCACCTTCAGGAGCGATACCCTATACTTCTAAGGAGATACTGAAGAATTTATAGTTCAACTGAAATGGATGTGTAGCAACTTGTGTATATGCCAACTGACGACGTTAGCCATACTGTGGAGTAAGAATAGAGTTTTTTTGTGTATTTTTCATTCCACGCATTATAGATAATCAAATCACACAACTTTCAGCCAAACAAATTGCACTCTCTTGTTCTCAGATATTCTATATTACAATATCTTGTTAATGAGTCATACATCCCTTATGGGATACATGATCCCTTATGGGATCATCATCAGGGATTCATACAAAAGTTATTATTTGACGAAACTAAACTACAGTCCAGTTCCTGTATCTTGCAACTTGCTGGGCGAGGAAAGACGAAACGAGACGGAGAGGCATGGTATGAAGACAGTAGCTGCTTTGTGGCAGGAGATATCAGTGAGCAATACCAGTCCCAAATACATCGACCGCTAGAACATTAGCAGCCGGCATATCACTCGAATGTAACTGATAAGTGTTTTCGAACTGGTGGTATTTGCTGAGTCATATACGCTGGACAGGCGAATGCCTACTTCCACCCTCCCCGCATTCCTTAAATGCCTTCCAAATATCCAGATACGTGTGAAAGCATAAAATATTGCGGTGCTGCCCACAGGCATAACTTGGCTCATAACACTGGCGGGTGAGTGGGCAAAATCAACCATGGGTATAAGGAACTTTAATTTGCGAAAGAGTTCAGTTAGAAAGAGGGGGAAGATCGGTTTAGAAGTAATAAGTATGCGGTGTGCTGAGAAGGCCCAGCACAGCTAACTCTTCGGGTGCAGGTGCACCGATGATGAGAGGAAACGCTGCAGAACAACAAGGAGATAACAGCCAACCGGCGCAATTAAATATATTTTTTTGCTTTTTGTTTTGTAGTCCTTCCCTCTTCTACCTACTTGTTCACGGTAAGTGTAGAGTGTTTGATTTGTTACTTGATCACATTCACTAAGACACGCCACATTCTGTAGGACTCCTCTGGACGAGAGATCGGCCTGTCGCAGAGACTTCTACCTGACAACACAAACAGTGTACAAGACAAACATCCATGCTCCCGGAGGGATTCGAACCCACGACCCCACGAAGCGCTAGGCCGAAGATCCACTCCTTAGACCGCGCGGCCCTGGGTTCGGCAATTAAATCATGCTTTTGTAAATACATACTGGCGATGAATTTATATCGGATGTAGGCCGCATACCTAGCGCACCTGCAGAAGATGCCCCTTGTGGGTACGTATATTGACACGGCTGATCCTCGAGCGCTCGAAGACCTTATTACATCATTCGGCATCAGAATTTCAGATTTTACACGTTCTTCGTTATGCCTCGTATTATGCCTAGTTAAACCGGCATAACCACAACAAATCACAAAAATTTGTCACTATAATGCGTTCTTTCGATAAAGAGATTTGCGGCACCCAAACCTAGGAAACCCGCTTTGACAAGTTACGAAATATGTGAAGACCGTGAAAGCTTCTGGCGTGTTCCTTTTGCGTTCTTCGTAATGTTAAATTAGCAAATAATTCCCAGAAAAGCGATTAATATTTTGACACACACGAGAAGATATCTCCGCATCTTAGCAATGGTTTTGCGATCGATTATCGAGATAGCTGGGCAGAAAAACTGAAAATCGGTAACTCTTAAACTTCGATACTTGAAGTTTACAATCGATCATGTTCGATGCTCAAATATTCCTTCAGCCTAAGACCGTACTTCACACACAAGGTATTTTCTCCATGACAAAATTTGCTTCGTCGGTCTCAGCGTGTACCTCACAGAGAACACACGCTCTTTCAATTATCAAGAACAACCACGGCGACAGAATATAAAGTTTCGTATATCTTCATGTAAAGCGTATGCTATTTTTATGAGATTTTAACCAAATCTATGTCACAACTTCCAGAAAAATGCGAAATGCGAATACGAAATTTCGCGACAATCCGCCTGTTTGGAGTCGTCGTGACAAGTGTGTGGACGAACATAGCTTCAAAGTTAATAGTCGCTTCTCGCATGCGAAGGCGACTGAAACTATTGTTATGAAATTTTAGCACCTCTTATGGGAGCAATGCTGTTTGCAGTGGTCCTCAGTCGATGGGGTCAGTGACCCACCGCACCAACAAAACACCAACCCAGTGAAGCAAGACAACGCTGCCATTACGTAACTCTAAGTCCGACAAACTTTCTATTTTAGCTGGTCACTGAAACGTGAGGCTATTATATTCTGCTTTTCACCTATGACTCCGGCGACGCAAGTGCACAGTTCCCAGTGTCAGTACAAATACCCGTGCTGACCGCACTATCAGTGTTCGGCCCCGAGAGTGAGAGTAACACAAGTCTGAATAAAATGACGTAACGACGAACGTCATAATTTGTATATTTGATACAAAATTTTATTATTATGTCTTACAAACCAAGGAGGGTGAGACGGAAACATTATGATGAACGCACGGAAGGAATGAAAGCAATACTTACAAAATTTTAGTCGGAAAACATGAAGGGAAGACACCACTTGGGAGACAGAAATAAAGGTAAAGCAAAGGTCTGGACAGGCCCTTAGGGTTCCAGCAGGTTTAGGCTCCCAGATTTTTAAGACAATCGGCACATGAAGGTGTTGGGGTTTCCAGCCCTACGCACCGGACGCCTTTACCCCCCCCCCCCCCCGGGAAATATCCCTCATTTCTGTTAGAGGCTGAGTTGACCCAAGGGCCACAGCACAGCCGGGAGGATTAAGAGAGACAGAAATATAAAAGGAAATTTAATATTAAAATTGTCCAAAAATAAAGTGTGTAAAGCAAATTCATATCGCTCAGACTAGGACCGTATGGCAGGTTTATGAACACGCAATGAGCCTACGGCTTTTATAAATCGGGGAATTTCTTGACTAGGTCAATGGCCATTAATTCTGAAGAAGGACTCAGGATCATAGTGTTAATTAATGCCAACATTTTGCAATATACACATCCTTAACCAGTTTAATCCATTTCTTATTCAATTGACATACTTTCTAAAATCCACTTTTGTTCAGTCTTCCACGTGGTAGGTTCGGTGGCTAACATCCCTCCCAAGTTAATATCCTTTACAACAAGAGGCTTCCATGGCTTCCACGTCGCAACTTTGTCAGTGAGCTTTGTGGAGTCGTAAGTCCCTACACTTTAAATGAAAGATGTTTGTGAAAATGCACGAGCATCACACCACCTGATACTTCTCGCTTTGCTGCTTCTCAAGTTCCTAAACTAACGACTCAATCGTGCGAATTTGTCAGGTGGAAACAACAAACGCGCAATTGATTTTAGACAGGGACATTCAGCATGGCGACAGAACTCTGAAACTAATGCCTATATACACGAATCTAATGTCTTCCATGTTCGTGCACTATATCACACAAAAACACTAATCATCAAGAAATGCACGAAGAGAGTTTTATCATCAATCGTAACACACTCCTACATGTTTCGACCCTGCTGGGTCATCTTCAGGGAGAACTTTTCATTACCGTTACACTAGGGTTGCACTTTACAGTTGAGTGAGAATGTGCTGTTGACTGTGTACTGCCTTGTTTTTGGAGGCGTGAACTCTCACTCAACTGTAAAGTGCAACTCTAGGGTAACGGTAATGAAAAGTTCTCCCCGAAGATGACCCAGCAGGGTCGAAACATGTAGGAGTGTGTTACGATTGATGATAACACTCTCTTTGTGCATTTGTTGATGATTAGTGTTTTTGCCTATATATACATTTTATCATGGAGACGATATAAAAGTTAAATTAAGCACAACATGATGTCACGTAAATTAGGAAACACTGTAACCTGGCCACTGAAATTTGCATAAAGTCCTAGTGCAGAAATTACCCGCCTTTTATAGAACCGGAATTTCCGCTGCCTTGTTCGCAAAGGCCCACAAGTGATCCATACGAGTACCTACTACTAGGGTTTAAATGTACGCTGTAATATACTCCTGAACCAAAAAATACACAACGCCGGTGGCGAGTGCTTTCAATACTCAATTTTTTTTATTACAGAACGACTTTTAAAACTGCATATAATACTGTCTGACGGACGTCGCAGCCAAGTATCCAGATTTCCATTTGAAATTTAGAGTGGGCCTAAGCTAAACTAACTATCCAGCATCGTAATTATTCGTATTATTCCCTCTTCATATAGAAAAAATTTTTGTAAAACTGCCTGCTCTGTCAAGCAATATCATTTCCTGTAATCGATCCATTTCCCCACGTTCATGTTAATTCATCTATCATCGATACTACAGGCTGATTCAGAAGTCGCGCAAACCAAGAGCTAGTAATAAGAATTTATTCTGACTTTCTAATACATATATACAAACAAACCACTATAAGTAATTATAAAGTGTTATAACAAACGCTGAAAACATAAGCCTTATTCTTGAGTACATACAAGAACTCTGTTAAACATATTCGTTGACATCTTTTTCAATATTTGGACGCCTGTGTTAGAAATTTATTTCCGTACATTGGCTTTAAGGTCATCCACGGTGCGGGGAATATTTTTTATAACGTACGTTCTTCAACAGACCCCACAAATATAACATGGTCCGTTGAAGTCAGGGGATCTTCGAGGCGAAAAAATTTTAGATACGATACGATCACAGAAAAAAATCTGTCAGCATAGCCATTTTTCCATAAGAGGTGTGAAAAGTTGCTCCGCCTTTCTGAAACCATTTTCGAATAGCACATTAAAGGGTGCTTTAAATGCCGGCGTTCGTTTCCTTCAATTGTCTTCTCGAAGAAGGGAGGTCCAGTCACTCAGCGACATGAGACAGCACATCACAACGCAAATTTTGAGGATTTTCGTTAATCCATGTCTTGCTGGTATGGTTATTTACGAGTATATAAAGCTTCACCGGGAAGTGGGGTTCATCAATGATGAAAATACAATTAAAAATGTCAATTCCATGCAGGCCAACCTTTTGTGTTCTTAGATAAGACACACCCATCTGAGATGCAAAATGTAGAATGTAATATTAACGTATTTATGAAAACATAATATAGTTAATTTGACGTAATCCATCCCGCTGTGTATATAGCTTATAACAAACAAGACCACGTGTCAGACAGAACACGTGGTCTTGTTTGTTTAAGCATAATATAGTTGCAGAATGATTGGTTGTACAAATAATGAAGCAACATAAATGGTTTAAAATGTTAACGCAACATGCTATGTTTTATGTGTATTTATTTATTTAGTTCTCAGTGAATTTAAAAAAGTTAGTTCTTGAGGGACAGAAAAGGATAAGTGATATAGGTAGGCTATGACACGGCTTCGTACGGTAGATTTCAGTTTTGCATAAGTATACGTAAGCCCCCCCACCTAAATTTCCATGGCATGTTTTGGCAACGAAAATTTTAACTCGTATACGGTAATGTAGCGCGGTCTGAGGCGTAGGTCTGCGGCCGAGCGCCTTCTGGGATCTTGGGATCGAATCCCACCGGGAGGCATGGATGTTTGTCTCTTGTGAGTGTTCGTGTTGTCAGGTAGAGGTCTCTGCGACGGGCCGATCCCTCGTCCAGAGGAGTCCTACCGACTGTGGTGTGTGTCTGAGTGTGATGAAATGCACATAAAACAACCTCGACACCTGCTTTGAGCAGGTAGAAGAGGTAAGGACTACCACACAATAGGGTACTGTAAAATAATACATTTTATTGGAATTCTCTGTGCCTAATATGATATTTAACGCTTCCTGTACATCTCTTACGTTAAGGTTACACTAAACTATATGCGTCATTTGGCATATTAGGAAGATAAGTTAGTCCCCTGAACTCATTGGGGTGAGAGTGGTGGAAAGGGGTGTATGTATATTAAGGATTGGATCAAACCAAACTTCTTCTCTTTCTAACTTCACTACTCCGTAAAGTTCCTAATACCTATGGTCGACTTTGCCTCCCCTCCCCCCAAGCTTAATAGCCAAGTTATGCCTAGGCCCATACCATTTTCAATAACTTTCATGATACATGTAACTTACAATATTTCAGTGATATGTATTATATTATAACTCCATGGAACAGAGGCCTTCTTGAGAAGCTAACAATATCTAAGCTAGTCAAGAAATTCCCTGCATTTTATGGAACCCAGAGGTTCATTACCGCATTCACAAGTCCCACCATATGTCCCTAACCTGAGCCAGCTCAATCCAGTCCATGCCCCCATCTCACTTCTTGAATACCCATTTTAATATTATCCTCCTATCTACGCCTGGGTCTCCCCAAGTGGTCGCCTTCCCTCAGGTCTCCCCACCAAAATCCTGTA
This sequence comes from Coptotermes formosanus, assembly GCA_013340265.1. Classification (NCBI taxonomy): domain Eukaryota; kingdom Metazoa; phylum Arthropoda; class Insecta; order Blattodea; family Rhinotermitidae; genus Coptotermes; species Coptotermes formosanus. Next base: position 578,195 of record BLKM01000193.1, read on the forward strand.
CGCGCCTCTCTTTTCTCCCATACGTGCTACTTGCCCCGCCCATCTCATTCTTCGCGATTTGATTACCCGAATAACATTTGGTGATGAGTACAGGTCATTAAGTTCCTCGTTATGTAGTCTTCTTCACTCCCATGTCCCCTAATTTTTGTGTTTTCGGATAGCAACCTGGAAGACAAAAGATTCTGTACCGACTTCACTCTGCTCTTAATCTCTTCATGAATTGAGTTTCGATTCGTTAGGGTTGTTCCCAAATATTTGAATTCTTCCACATTTCAAACGATTTACTATCTATCTTATATATTATATTATATTATATTATATTATATTATATTATGTATAACTTTGCTATTTTTACCTGCTCACAGCAGTGTTGCTGAATTTTCAGTTTTTCTGGCACGTCACACCGCATCGCCTAATTAATCCACAGTCGGAATGGCGTAGCATTCCAGTAAATGTTCATACCGTACGAACTTCATGTTGGGATAAGGATTTGCGACTAGAATGCAAAAGGAAAACATCCAAGGTTCACTGCAAACTACTTAATCTTCAAAATGTAACCCGGCGAGTGTGAGAAGATACCCCTACTGATGTTTTAAGAATTCGATTTAGAATATGTCACAACATCCTTGGCGATATTTTGAAATGTAAAACGTTAATGTCATTTTTTTTGAAATTATCATCTTACCGTCGTATAAGTCAACTTATTGAAGAACCCCATCAATATTGTAATTAATAAAACCATATTCTTTAGTGGCCCACTTGAGTAGTTACTGTCCTTCATATGAACATTTTCAGAAGTTGGTAACACACTGCAAGGTAGTACAAGCTAGTACACTGACGTGACAGCTGTTCTTGTTATAGTGTTGAAAATAATTAAAATACAGGGTACAAGTTTTCAGTTCCTCAAAGAGGAAATCTGTCACGACCAAAACGTTTTTCCTTTTAATTAAAGATCACTGGGCTACCATGTTTCGGCTTTTTATAGCCATCGTCAGGCACTATAAAAACACGAACAAAGAAACTCCACTCATATTACGTGGAGTTTCTTTGTTCGTGTTTTTATAGTGCCTGATAATGCTTTAAATAAAAGGAAAAAAGTGTTGATCGTGACTGGTTTCTTCTTTGAGGAACTGAAAATCTGTACCTTTTATACATGCACCAACTGGGATGTTAACATCCAACTTAATGAAATTCCGTCTTCTCCATACAAGACATGCGTTTTAAATTCACTCACTTCGCGTGTCGGCCTGCAGTAAGTGACTAGTATTCTTATATGCCAAGCAGGTCTCTCGTTCTTGACTTCCTTGTTTTGTATCAAACCTGGTAACATACAGGCGGCCTGAACAATGCGGGCGGTACAGCAACTCGCTGTGGGCTGGACGGTCTGGAAATCGAATGCGGCAATGGCAACACACTTTCTCTCTTACACGTCTATCCAGGCCGGCCCTGGGGCCCATCCAGGCTCATGTGCAATGTGTACCAGGGCTCCTTCCCGGGGGTAAAGCGGCCGGGGCTTGGAATTGACCAAAAGAGTAGAGCTATACCTATAGCCCTCTTGTGTGAATTCATGGCATATTATAGCGTGAAATTTACCTTCTTTATCTTTACCTTTTTTCCTTCTAACACCAGATGTCCCTGTCTGCTGTTCTATTTAAGTCTGCCTTATTGTCATCCATTTAGTATGCATCATATTCATTACTATACAGGTGTTCTGGTTTGTGATGATGCGTCCTTGAGCTACGAAGTTATAATTTGTGGAGGTTCAGAACTTTAGTTAAGTACGATTTGAGCAACCATGGTATTCAATAGAGTCCTCTCCAAATGTCAGCCGCATTAGATTCCAAAGATCGGCTCAGTCTCCAACATCAGAACCCTAAACCGGACGATAGATACAGAGTTATTTTCTGAAACGTTCCAATGTCTTAACCACTTGAAGGGGCGGTCAGCCCCAGAAGATTTTACTGAATTTAGCCGCCGCAAAATCTTCAAAATGTAAATAATGGTGTAGTGTGTTGATGGAGTTCCTTTTAAGTAAACAACAGCACCAAGACTAGCGTAATGTTTGTATAAGCATTTTTAAAAATTTAAAATAAAAATGCCCACTCCCCTAGCTAAACACCTGTCAAACGCTTGCAGTGTTCAAACAGGTTTTAAACTTCCCACTTTCCATAAATTTCTAAACGGAATCCACAAAGAGCTTGTAAACACACCAATGTAATTTATAATGTACACTATGGTGAAGTTCACATTAAAATCATAAATACGCTTACGTTACAGTTTTCAATAAGACGCCTCAAATCTACTACAAATTCGGAAGCCCATAAGCAATACACACTGTAGACTCAAAATTACTCGTGAATATTGCTAATGAAAATACACCGCATCCCTCACTACACTGCTGTTAGTAAGGTTTAACGCCTTACTAAGAAAAACGGTTTCTTCTGTGTGCTGACGTAAACGATTATCAATAATGCCAATTGCTATAGTTGATCAAATACAAGTAATACAGTCATAGGCTACCTTGCTTTCATCCTGTTTGTATTACGCCTTTTTGGACTAACAGCCCCTGATAATTTACCCCCTTTTTAACGAAAGCCCTCCTCACTTTCGCTTTAACGCCCGTTGGCAGGCTGCGCTCCCCAGTGTGCCGAACAACAGGCGCAGAATAAGGGTGGGACGCATTGTCAAGCCTCTCATTCACAGATCACTACAATGTCTTGCTCACAGCGTTATCTGAGGTGTCTGTTGTTTGCCTTTCTTTCATGTTAATTGTCCGTTTGTTATTAAATTGAGCGAGAAACGTAAATCTGCACCCCACAGAGAAAAACAGTGACTTATTCAGTACTGACGATAACTTACGTAAACAATCAGCCTGCCTTTCGCTTGGACAATAGAACTGTACGTTCAGCTCATGGCCGTGCTCAAAATATTATATCGTCCACCGTTTAAAACTATTTACAACTCCCTTCTCATTTGTAGAGGGTAACAACGAATATTACCATCATTTTTATCGGTATCACAATAATGTAGTGTAAGCTAGTGATAACGACATCGGTTTACACGACACCTCGCCAATAGCAGCAATTATTCTGTGGTACCAATTAATTCCTCACTATTAACCATAACATTACACTCCTCAGTTATAACAACGCTCGTTTATAACGACACCAAATATTCAGTCCCTTTCATGACATTATAACCGAGTTCAACCGTATTGTGATAAGTACAGGTAATATATAACATATATTACGAGGCTGTCACTTGCATGATTCCCCCTAACCCCCACAAATTTCACCACGGCATAAATGATAACTTCTTCATAGTGCCCAGACTGGCTATGGGGCCCACCCAGCCTGCCATTTAAAGAGCAGAGCGGGGATGCTTCCTTATAGGGCGAAAAGTGGGTGGGGGGGGGCCAAGCAGCTGGGACTTGGTCAGCTGCAAGATAACGTTACAATTTTCATGCATGGTTAAGCTTAAATGTTTGGAAATTTTAAGGCAACGTAAGAGCAGACTGTATACACACCTCACTGCGCTAATCTGCCTCCCTACCACTACCACTGTGACCTTAACACATATGAGTTCATACTACGTATGGTATAACAGAATTTTAGCTGCACTGTTCCCTTCTGATTCTGAAAGAGGAGACTAGACATGTGTGCGCGCGCGCGCCCGTGCGTGTGTACCATCTGACAATTTGCTGTCTACACAAAGGTTTGGTTGAAATTTTGTTATTGGGTTTATGCAGCAGTAGCAGAAGGATAAACGTCGTTTTGGTTCGTATTCCACAGAAAAAATAAACCTGTAAACTGTGAGTAATTACACACGTTTTGTCCAAGAGCATATTTCTGTAAATTTTTCAAAATTTAGGCTTTTTAAAAAGAAAGTATGGAAATTAATTTTCTATTTCTTTTTAAGATCAAATTCATGTGGATCATGAATACAAATTTTACGCTCCTGTGTTTTATAAAGATTTCATGCGGTGGGAATTCTAAACATCACACACGATAGGATTCTGCTAAATATTACTTACATACCTGAAGTAATAACACGGACAGTACATAAAATCTTCACTCCGCATGGAATATTTCATGAGGTACGATACTTCAAGATTCATATATTCTGGGAGGTTAAGCTGTGTCGTTGTGGAAACAGGTCCCGATATTTGGATCGTAGTTCCTTCGCATTCTCAATGTCCGCGCGCGGGCGTGTGTTTATGATCTATGAAACATTACGAATATCTACCGGGTCCGGAGACGAGAGTTTTTTTATGGACCTACAATAGGACATAATGGGCCTGCAATAGGACATAATGGGCCTGCAATAGGACATAATGGGCCTGCAATAGGACATAATGGGCCTGCAATAGGACATAATGGGCCTACAATAGGACATAATGGACCTACAATAGGACATAAGGGGCCTACAATAGGACATAATGGGCCTACAATAGGACATAATGGGCCTACAATAGGAAATAATGGACCTACAATAGGACATAATGGGCCTACAATAGCACATAATGGGCCTACAATACGACATAATGGGCGTACAATAGGACATAATGGACTTCAAAATAATTCACACGTAAAGCGTTGAATGTCTTACTGATTTTTCATTTACGACTTTAAAAATCTTAAGCAACAGTGCCGAGACAAAGTTTCGCACGACAGTTATCAATGCGTAATTCTAAAGACCAAACATTTGTCAGTTACAGCGGCACTGTGTCAGTTAACTAGAGTTGTCGGCACGAAAGTAGTCCGGTCAAGGTCAAGCGGCTGACTGACATCCGCGCTCAACGCCGCCCTGCGTTCTTGCCAGTTCTGCCCCCTAGGCGCAGCTTCCCGTTTAGTTGCACGCCTTCTGTCGATAGGCCGCCATAGACATGGCAATACTGCGTTTACAGGCAGTGACCTTGAAGGGACTATTTTCGTGCCGGCCACACTAGTAGAACTTAGTACAGCACTACATTAACGTTTTTGTTTTTAGATAGACTACTTTAAAATGCCTCTACAGAAACTTTTAATTTATGGGGCCATTCTGGCGATGGATCTGTTGCTTCAGCACTCTGTCCCCCTTTAATAGGAACCTGATTACCATTAATTACTTCTGTATAGTTCGGAACTAACTATACTGAGCATTATACAATGATATCCACTGTCCTTATATTAGAGAAAGCAACAAATTTTCTTTCACGGAAAATAAATGAATGGAAGATGAGATGATTTATGAACTTCATGGAAAATGTATACTACAAACAGCTAATTCAATGGGAGTTAAGACTATCATAAATAACAATTTTATCAGGCGCGCGTGTGTATATGGGTGGAAGGCAGAGGTTCAGGGATTACAACAAAAACACATAAATTGTAACTACTCTTGCCACACTGTGCATATACTGTGTATGTGGTTAGTGGACAAATTAAATTTATTAAGAGAAAATGACAATATATAGTGACAAATTATTAATTATTTAAATGTCAGGTCATGCAAGCAAGAAATGTTGTGCATTGTACAAATTGTGTACACAAATGACCAACGACACAGCTGTCCTATGACACAACATTGCAAAAAACATATTGTTTAATAGCCCCATATAACAAGTATCATATTCTTTGGTTCTGATGAAATAATAGCTAAATAACAAATAGCCGTATGTTTTTAAACACTATTGTAAATAATATACTGTGCTTAATTTCCAAATTTCAGCTGAACTGCAGCCTTTAATGGACATAATTATATCTGCTGATCCCCCTTTTAGGGCAATACAAGTAGAGACCTGCAACAGCAACACTTTTGTATCTCTTTCGCATAATTAAAAGAAATATAAAAATGAAAGGTTGGCAACAATGTGACTTGCTACGCAGCAGGATCGAGTCGGATAATAAGACGTTCTGTATGTTCTATTATATAAGTCTCTTTATTTGTCCCATCATTCAGCAAAATCTCGTGTCTCAAAGCAATGAGAAGTTTCATGTTAAATGCTGATGTGGTGATACGGATGTAAGACCGCTCAGAAATCTGTAAATCTCAGATCTCGTGGCAGAAGGCTGAAACAACAGAGAGAAAAACAAGTTACTACAAATTACTCTCCGAATTTGTGATAATGATAAGAAACAGAGGTTAAGTATAGATGAAGTAAATGTGTAATATGACATCAGTATCGTATGCACTCAGTTCAGATTAGTTTCATTGGTGTAGGAACTGTCTTTTTTATTACGTTATTTACAAAAAGCAACTTTCTGCAGATATCATGTGACACTTATGCTACGTGTATTTCTGATAACGCTTTAACCCAAAAACCATAGCCTGAGCAACCAGAATAAGGGATATTTGTTTAATAAAGTATTTTCCCTATACAATTTGCATTAACATTTTGTATTGGCCTTTGAATGTCAATCTGAATACCTCCCAAATAAGAGTCCGGAGCGTCGATGCCACAACAGTATGATCGGTACATAAATTAATGATGGTGGTAAATGTAATAATGTCTTGCAGTGTAACGCGGGCTCAGAACCCTGGCGTGTAATACTGTTATCCTTAACCACAAATTTGTAACTGTGTGAAAGGTGAGGACCGGAGTTTGAAAGCAGAAAATTCCGCTCGCTCTGAAACCCGAAGCTTTTGACAACATATATATGCACTTTAACGACAAACAATTAAAGTGTCCATCAAAAAACGAAAGCCAATATTATGTATACATACAGTCTGGTCGTATCGGAGTTTCATCAACTATATTATATTATATTATATTATATACAAAGTCTAATCTCATCGAAAAGCGATGCGAGATTTACGTATTATGAAACACACTGGTGTTTCGGATGATATAATTGGGAATTACCGGTTTTACTGTATCGCTACGCATCAGCCTACATGCAGTGAGGCAAGGTACAGGGGATATAACGGGGTCAGAAATTCGGAATATAACGCCCCGTGAAACATGTGCTGCAGCAGCAGTGCCCAAAACATTGAAACCCCTCAATTACAAGATTATATGTACTTGCAATATATTTAACGAAGCGAACTTTAAATCAGGTTGACTACGGCTACAGATATAGCGTCGAATACAAAATATTGTGTGTGTAATTATGAATCGGAATGAACATGGAGGAAAGTGATACTGGTCCAATTTAAGGCACCGTCCTGGCATCTGTCTGGAGCCATTGAGGAAGATCACGAAAATCTTCAGTTTAAGACCCAGTGTTTTCTTTTCCTAATTAGTGTGACCTGTAAAGTATTGGCTCTACAAAACGCGGTTTGTTTACTCGATGTAAGTAAAATTCCGCACTGAATTAGTCCTTGGCTTCGGTATTCTCTACACTTTTCTTCCAGTTTATATGGCAGCAGCTTTCCATAAAAAGTGGACCCCGTTTATTTTGCCGCTAGTATCACCCAATATGAAATACTGTTGCTAGCGTCTATCAACGACTGAATAGAAATTCTCTTAAATTATCACTTCACTTCCCTCCCAGAAATTACGTCGTCCGATTGTGTTCACATTATCATGAATAGCTATTGTAAGACCGGTTTACCTGAAGTGCTTTACATGTTAACACATACTGCATGAGCGCAACACATACACAGTGATTTAACAAAGCTTTTTGTGGTTCAATTTCAGAAAAAAAGCAAACATTACTTCATGCACAGTGAAAGAAATATAACAAAATTGCAATCCATAGGCCGAAGTACGTATAAATTAAGTATACATCATACCACACTTTAAGGGAACTTGTGGTACACGCCGAAAGACGCAACAGAAGAGGGCTGAAATAGCGATATTTGTTGGCATTCTAACCATGCGTTACAGACAGAATAGCAGCAACGTGTCAAACGTAGTTTAAGCAACCCCACTACACGCCTGGACAGGCCCTGAGGGTTCCAGGAGGCTGAGGCGCCCAGATTTCAAGACAATCGGCATATGAAGGTGGTAAGGTTGTCAGCCTTACGCACCGGCAGCCTTTACCCTCCAGGAAATATTCCTGGTACTTATTTCTGTTAGAGGCTGGGTCGACCTCAGGGCCACAGTGCGGCCGGAAGGATTATGCCAATGAAAAATTCCAATGACACCATCGGGAATCGAACTTCCAAACGTATGGCTAGACGCAAGTAATTACGCCATGTCCGAGAAACTGAAAACCGAAGAGCTAACGCTCAGATCTGAATGGTGGGGATGAAAGGAAACTGCACCAACTGCTCTTCTTCCTTAACCGCCAATATTGAAGAATATGGGTAACTGTGAGACTGTCACAACTGACTAATGGACAGCAACAGAAATGAATGTACGTAGTTCGAGTATCACCAGCATACCAGCTACAGTAACAGTTCGAGTGTCACCAGCATACCAGCTACAGTAACAGTTCGAGTGTCACCAGCATACCAGCTACAGTAACAGTTCGAGTGTCACCAGCATACCAGCTACAGTAACAGTTCGAGTGTCACCACCATACCAGCTACAGTAACGTACGTCTTTACTCATATTTACTTCTCCTCTAACAGCAAACGACGAAAAACAACTGTAAATAACCAGCTGCTTCTTTTACAATATTAATCGCTACATTCCAATTCCGTAATAGGTCCATCTATACCTATATCACACCTGAGATAACAAGCGTCGTTAAATACGAACGGACGACACCTAAACGAGGAACTTATTAAATAGAAAAGGAAAACAAGCACTAATCATTGTGCGATCAAAGACAAACATTAAAAATCCAAAATTTTTCTTCAGATTTCACGTAATATACTGGTATTACAATGATGTATAACTGCCCAAATACAACATGCACACATCATGTTGTATGATGTACGAACGTCGTTTATGGGTGGTTGATGTGTACACATGTAGTGCCCCTCTGCACGCAATGAAGGCATGTGTAGAGTGTGCAAGTATATCTGCAGTCTTTCTTAGTTTCAGCACTAGATGGAGGTGAGTGGTAAACCCCACGCCCCGTCGCCTGCGATGAAAGAAGCCCAGTGCACACTGGACAGGAGAACTGGTAGGTCCCAGAGTCGGCACGGGAGTCGTGGGGGAAAGGAATATTTCTTGCCCCTGCCGGGATGGTTTATGGGTTAACAAACGAAACGAACTGGAAGATACGATGCAAAGTCTGAATATATCAGTTGCTAGCGAAGCCAGAGCCGTAAAAGATTTGTGAACACAAAACAAAACCTCGTGAAAGTTAAAGCAGCAGTTTACTTCAGTAAGCAACATAAGCTGATCGTTTTAGTGTGTAACATGTGCCTTTGTTCAAGATCCCAGGATCGAAATGTGTCGGTCTGAAATAAAACCCGCGATCTGTAAATATTGCATCTGGGCGGTTAATATTTTAGTAAATCCAAACTATTTAACATTTGGGTCACATAAGTATTAAACATTTTGATAACCTGCATAGTAATTTGAGGTTACAGTAACCACACATAATTATATATGGCTAGTCAATAATTTTCGTGTCTGTAAACACCCATATTTATGTCTACGTCACACAGTGGTAAGTGGGATAAAGTTCGGTTCCACTTATCTTTAATATGTAAAGTGGCTCACAATTTGTACTCGTACGAGACCTGAAAAGACATCTCACATTACTGGGGACGCTGTGAGAGTTTTGCCAGAAAAATTATAATTATAAATGTCTTTTCTGCAAATGATAAACCTAGAGAAACTGAAAATGGCGTATATGAGTAGACAATTATTTGTCAGGTCTGAATTCTGTGGACATCCATATCACGCGATGCCCTACACGGCCTCTGGGTACGCGGACAGGTTCAAGAATTCCATCCCTATGCAGCTAACTAACTAACTAACTAACTAACTAACTAATTAATAACTAACTAACTAACTAACTAACTAACTAACTGACTGACTGACTGACTGACTGACTGACCGACCGACCGACCAACTAACTAACTAACTAACTAACTCCATGGAGGAGAGTCAGTGAGAAGCGCACAGCTCCTTGGTTAGTCTATGAACCCCCCCCCCGCTCCCCCCATATTAGGAAACCCGAAGGTTTCCTGACGAGCTCACAGGAACCGGCCACCTGTCCGTAGCCTGAGCTAGATATATCCAGCCCACAACCTGCAATCCTATTTCTTCAAAATTCGTTTTAAAGTTTAACCTCTCAACTGATCCTAGGTCTTCGAAGTTGTCTCTTCCCTTCAGATTTCCCTTCAGCCGAAACCCGTACGCATTTCTCCTCTCCCCATGCGTGCCACAGGCTCCACCCATCTCATCATCCTCGATTTGATCACCCGGATAATATTTCGTGTGGATTACAAACCGTGAAGTTCCTCATTAAGCAATCTTCTCCAGTCTCACGTTACAGCCCTCTTAGGCCCAAATATCCTCCTACACCGTGCAGTCACAACTACACAAAAACTGGAATAAAGAGACAAATATTCCAGATTCGAGTCTTCTGGGATGAAACGCCGTGTCGAGTGGTAAATAGTTACCATATTTTCGAAGAAACTGCGATCTGTGGGAATCTCAAATTTCGCACATACAGATATTCATTCGTATAATTTAAATGCAGACACATATCGAAAGAATAAGATGAAATTCTAGGACAGCGACCTGCTTTTTAAGTGAGTATTTCAATGTCCCATATTTTCTCAGTATTCCTCTCAGCCTGTCAAAAATGTCAGCGAAAAGAGCAAGTTCTCAGTTACTGAAACACGTTTTCATGGAAACGTGTGGTATTGATTGCCGGATATGCGAAAACCCCAGAGAGCTTAGAGCTGTATAATGTCCTGAAACAGTGGACTTCATTGAATGTGACGCTGAATTGCTTTTAGCACAATAACGTCGCGCAGGCAACAAAAAGTACTTAGAAATGTCTAAGTGGTGGAAGGAACAGTCGATTATAATGTGGCTATTTTCTTGTTCATTGAATTCCTGCAATCATGTCGGGTAAGGCACGTTACTCTTCTGCCAACGTTGCATGCTTCTGTGTACATCTTCAAGTTCCCTTTTCATTACTAGTAGAAGTTGGGATGCAATCTGCATGCCGGAGTTTCCCTCCTCAGTAATTAACAGTATCAAGTTCCGATATATTGTTATACACTTCCGGAAGCACCATGAATGCCTTTGTAGAATTAACTACCCAAAAGTCATTTTGTGTATTACAAAACTAACGAGAAAAATAGAAGGAGCACTACATTAATGCTTATAACTTACCAGGAAGGTTTACGGTTTGAATAAAGGGACAGGCATTGACTATCCTAACTTTTCCGTGGTTATCCTCAGACCCACCAGTAAAATGTCTTTAAAATACCTCAATTAGGCCACGATCGTTTCCTTCCAAATCTTTTGAATTTATAACTCATCATGCCGTTGGACGTTACATACCATAAAGTACCAACATGGTCGTGGAACAGTCATCGAAACAGCTCTTTAGATTATATGATAAACGAATGAATGAGTACGTTACAAAATCCTACCAATTCGCAACCTCTACTAATTAGTTAACCCACTACAAAACAAAGGTCACTTTTCCCATTAAAATGCTCCTATATCAGGGATAATATCCGCGTCAACAACTTTGCACGATGGACAAACACTGTGCTCCGACTGGTGCTGTGAAGTGGAGCGGAAAATAAAGAACACGCCTAAGTGAAGGTGCAGCGTGGCGATGAATAACACATCGAGAAGCGATGATAAATATCCGATATGTGAATCTGTACGCAATGACAGGGAGATACCTCATGTATCTGAGCATTAAATTTCAAATAACACTAAGCAATGGCAATATGGCATGAACTTGTACAGGATGGTTTCATCGTTTTGAAATAAGCCTATGCTACATTACATGGCACAAGGACTACGTGAAGCATAAAATAGAAACAGCCTCATTCAAAATTGGCTCCGAAATGCAATTCGAAGTTTGACAGAGATGTCTATGTGAAATGTAATTTATATGCAAAATATTCGGCTTTGCGTGAAATGCTTTACTACATATTTCATGAAGATATGAACCTCTAAGAGAGGGATATGAAATGCCGCTCGGTTACATAAATCAAATATCTAGAAATCTGTACTGCAATTCCGCGTGTCACACAACCACTGAGATAATTTAAGAGGTTAAGCTAACTTAGTGCATTAATCCATTGCTCTGGCTGGGCATATGAGACAATAAGAATTGTGTTTATACCGTGAAGCTTCGGGAAGACAACTCATAAGCTCTTGCAATGTGCCTTTATTACCCTTCAGGAACTTGTATTCATTTTTCTACCCTACCTTCAACGCATGACGATGTCAAACACATGTAAACAATCCCCGCCATTCATCGTCCACAAATAAGTAATCGCTCAGTATGCACTTTCTCTCTTAAATGGCATTTCTAGTCAACAGTCTCTACTCAATTCCACCCAGTTCGACGGAACAACGCTACTGTCCAGCCGAGGATACAGTAAAACCTTGTTAATCTGGATTAATAGGCCAGAAGTCATTCGGATTAAGCGGTAATGATACCCCTAAAAACAAAAAAAAAAAAAAGTTTAACAGAATTTTCAACTTGTTCTATCACTTTGAGCATGTTAATGACAGTTACAGTAACGTGTTTTCTTTTTATTCAATTTGTCATTTCTTTAGAACCCATAATTATATAAAACAAAGTAGGTTAAATTACGTACATATGTAAGTACAGTATAAAGAAGCGCGCAAATGAAACGTTATAAGGAATACCTTCCATTCGATTCAGAGTCAACAAAGATACTGAACAACAAGTAAGACTTGGCAGCAATGTAACTTACGTTCCGTCTCTCTCTGCGCCGTCGACTTACGTGCCTTGTATCTTTTAAAGTACGTAATCAACTTTGAACATAATTTTTCATATCTGTCGATCCAGATTATCCAACATCCGGATTAACTGTGACCGGATTAGCGAGGGTCTACTGTACTGCCATCCTTTCCCCGTCACATCAGCAAATTTGGCTTAAATGTGAAGACGCTAGAAGGTGCAGCCTGTAAGATGCACAGTACTTTCCGATATATGGTCGTTCTGTAAGTTTTAGACGGGAAGGACGTGCGATCGTGGAGGAGGACAAAGAAATGACCTTCACAGGACAAACGGAGTGCTTCGTACTCTATTTAATGAAAGTGAGATTTTAGTAGGCTTTTTTTTTGTATTCACAAGACTGGCGCTTGCGCAATAAAACAACGAAATATTTCGGGATTGACTTTGCAGCCCGAACCTACAGCACGTACAGCACATCCACACCACAACATCACTTCTTCCTTCTTTCTTTGACACTCCTACAAGAGGCTACCAACACCGTGCAGACCGGCTCTGGGACTAGCGGCAGTGAAGAAAGTGTTTGAGCTCCACTGAACAAAGGTCAACGTCTGATTATCATCCATGCTGGTGAAATCAAAGTAGCGCTCAACACAATGCGAAACACAATTGACGACGGTGAGCCAAGCTAACTAAGAATCGTAGGTTTATTTTGTCCATCGTCACAGCTTAACAACCCCGTGAGTAGTGCCTCGAGAATATCCGAGAGACACAAGGCAGCTATGGCAATACATCTAGAGATACATTAGCCCGCTTCCCCAAAGCTACGTGCACGAGGTATCCACCATGGAGTTGCAGAACAGATTAGAAACAAACGCGTTGCAGGTGCGTCAAGAAATCTTTACATACAGGCAGCCGCCAGTTGGGACGCGTAACGTCCGCTTGCTTGCTTGCTTGCTTGCTTGCCGCTGAAACATGACACCTCACTGATAAAGGCACATGATTATTACTGGTCAGGAATGTACACTGTTAAAAGTGTTATCACCGAAGGACACTGATTACGACAACCACAACATACATCAATGTACAACAGCAGGCACTTGTACCTTTGGCGGGCTCCGAATAACCATCGCTTTGTTTCGGCTCTCTTTGTCCACTGGCCGATGTGACTTTCTTTTAGTGAAGAAGGGCCCCGCAGCAGACGCTACAGGAGCAACGCAGCCTTAAGGCTTCTTGTGCACAAGCTGTGATGAAGAATTTTTTGTCCTTTTCAAAGTAGCAGAGCACCGCTGGAATGAAAATGGAGACGGGAAAACGGAAGTACTCGGGGAAAAACCTGTCCCCGTGCCACTTTGTCCACTACAAGCCACACATGGACTGACCCGGGATCGAACCCGGGCCTCCGCGATGGGAGGCCGGCAGCTAACCGCCTGAGCCATGGCGCGACCCTTGATGTTACTTCCTCTCCAGCGTGCGTCTTTCCCACGGTAGGCCAGATGGCCTAACAGCGTAGCTTTTATGCTGATCCCGTACAGCTCAAGACGTAAGCAGTACTGAACGAAGCAGTTTCGTTAAGACCGTGACAACAGACGAAGTTCCAACCAAGATCATTCGTCAGTAATTAACCTAGCTGTATAATTGTTGTCGGCAGTACCAGATAGATACGAAACGTTTTCTTATCGCAAAATGTTTTATTTGCAGGAGGAGACAATGAATATAACCCACACGCTCTCCGAATGTTTAAATCAGGTTCCAAAACAGGGGAATATCATGCTGACACGAATCAAAGCAATTTTACCAGGTCACTTCCACACAGCTTGTTGCACATAATCTGTTTTGCAAAGAGTCAACTAGTGTAATGCGCAGTTGCCGAAGTCAGTCAGCTCATATTTAGGTTTATGGGAGAACAATGCCTCACCACTTGTCAATTTAAATCGTTGCCACTAATTAGCGTCTTTTTGTATTAGGTGTTTAGCACCGAAGCTCACTCCGAACCTGCCTCCACATTCATAAAAGAACTGGACAACGCATCCTACCACAGTGTCATGATTGATAGGCCACTTGCTACTAACAGCAGGAACGGCATCGTGAAGGAGTGGCTGGACTCCGCTGCTTCCTTTACCCACCAGATGCAACGAAAATTGGACTTTCTGAAATAATTAAAACTCAAATTCACAGCGAATTGCTGACAGAAGTTTGGCAAAACAGCGGCACGCTGCTCTGCATTTGCTTCTCTACCATCCGGAGATTAACGCAACATAAAAAATTTGGGCTGTTATATTACAAAAGGGGTGGTTGCGAAAAATGTTACTTTTAAACTAGAGCATGTGAAAGAGACTAGCCGAGGACAAATTTTCATTAGTAACAAGTGAAGAGTGATGGGCACCATTTTCGAAAATTTTACCACCGTCAGGTCACGTGATTCTAATACGAACCGGGACGTTGAAGATGAATATGGAATACTTCCGTTGTCATCGGACACAGAATTAAGAAATTATGTAAGGAACCAGACTAAAGTTTTCCGACAGAGAGCTGACACGTTGCACTCCCTGTTCGCTCCCCTTCGAGTGCGCGTTCCGCGGCCGCTAGTGCATTCGAACGCTACGCAGCAAGCGATCGGTAGGTGCATAGTCGTGACACGAAATCGCGAACGGTCTGTACAGCTGCTTGCTCAGTGTTGCAGTAACAGAATATGCCAGCAGTGGATAAAATAGCAGATTGCGTCACCCACACTTCCGATATCGAATGTGTCAGACAGCTGACAATTTCTACAAAAAATGGTTTTAGTAGCAGCGCCATTGCGTCTCGGGAGTGGAATCGCGTGACTGAAAATGACATTTTTCCAATCACCATGCAAAAAATGTCTCTGTTGTCAGTAGGTCGACAGACGGGATACCTTAATTGAAAGAACATTTTTTGTCAAGTACACCAACGTAACGCTAACTCACGTTTTCACGCTACGGTAATTTATAGTGCGGTTGGCAAGTACTGGTATTTTAAGGGCGCTATGCATATAAAATCAGAAGTTCTTGTCATTACACTACAAGGTTCAGAATTGTATGAAACTTTGCAGAGTAAAGGTAACTGCGAGAAACCGCCTTAAGTTATTTATCCAACTATGCACTGCAGTACTGTAGGCTGAAGGATGCCCTAGACCTGACATTACCTGACAGTTTTTCACCTTATGTACTGAGAAAAATAAACACATATCTTCTATATATCCTCGACTGTTCTTTTTCAATTATAGAACACATTTCGAACATACTTTTGCGGTAAAATGCAGTAATTATATAAATTTACGTAACTGATCGCACAAATTCTTGCAGCGGATTTACTGTTTATCTTAATACCATTAAATATTATATGACTAAAACTAATTATTCGTCGTAAAGATGGAGACGTACTGCCAAGAAAAACTGAAAGCTCATTATTTATATTGGAGATAATTAACAAAATTATGCATATCTCTTTCTGATAAGCAAAAGTTCAAGGTCTGTGGTGTAGTGGTCCTTACTGCTTTATTATTTTGCTACTCTGATATAGCACCCGGTGACTGGTGTTTACATAGTATCATAAGCAATGGCACATGACGACGATAATTTTTTTGGTGAAAACAAACTATACCACATAAATATATCAGCATAATTTGATAGATGTAAGTATCGTAAAGACATGCTGCAATTAAAATAGTGAAGGCCGTTTTTGCAGTACGTTTGCATATTCAGACTGTGTGGAATAACGGAACGTGGAACATGTTATTTAATTATTTACACAAAATTAGTCATCAGAAATATTAACACTGTCACATTTTTGGCAGAAGTCAGATCCCGGATATAATTTTTATTTAATATTACAGACTTTTAGTAGATAATCACACTTTTACGTAATTCGTACTACGCACCAGTGAAGCCCTATTGCCAACTTCCGAAAGCCCAATTAAAATTATGCACTTCATCGAAATGTCAGTTTTGTGTAGCTTTCTGAATATTGAACTTCTCAAAGCAGACGTACGAATTTCAAATGAGGCATCCGCATTTTGCTGTCAGCATTTCAAGCTATAACACTTCGTTAAACATGTCCCTTTATTGACAACGCACAATCACACAGCTGTATGTTTCAGTGCTAGGTTATATCGCCTTCAGGCTACCTGCCTCGCGTGTGTACTAGCAACGTGTAACTACGCGGACTTCATGTAATTTGTCTGAATATAACGTAACTTCACATCGAAAAATTTAGACATACGATTGCACACAGTTAATGAAGAGTTACTGATGTCTAATAGCCGTACATACATACCTCTTCACATCTGAATTCAATAACCGAAAACAGATATAAAGCCTACGAGTATTTCTCATGCTTTCAGAGATATTCCCTTGCGAAACATTCCAGTGTACATTCTCTTTATTAAATACGAGTATCCATAAAAATATATCACGGTTCTTCCATGCGTGTGGAAATACAGAATACTGAAATCTTGGTATCGGATCCTGTACAGATTTATTAAAATTAGGCAACTACATCCAACAGTAGGCTATACAGTAACAATATTTCTTACTCAACAGAATGCAGTTGACCGGCCCAGCATGGGTAGAGTCTCTTAACACTTGTGACGATGGTTGGAGGAAAACACATAGCTAATATCAAATCACAGGTCTATATCACTGCACGACGTAGTTCTTTAACAAATACCGGTCGCCCTTTGTTAGGTGCTTTGTTTATAACAAGCCTAAAGTGAAATTTATGTACAGCTCTAACCACACAGAACACTACAGAAAATAACCGTAGTATCTCACGCACAACACACGACATACATTCAGCCCAGCGTACTTTTGACTGAAATACACTGAGGACTGGTCACATACAAGAGACCGTAGGCTGTCACCAGCGCAAGGCACTGAATCACCAGTCAGCAACAGTGTTATCACTTGTTTTTTTTTCCGGACTGGCAATTGGTTAACCGGCATCATGTAACCTGTCAATCGACCACTTAATTGGTTAATAAAATTATACATGTCACAGAAACAAAACGTCTTATTATATGCAACGTCACGCAGGTTGGTGTAGTGGTAACCTTATAGATTTATATGCAGGTGTAGTCCGATCAGAAGGTTGGTAGGAATACTGACTGTACTGATTCTGGTTGTCAGCGGGTTTTCCCAATCCCACCAAGTAAATGCCGGGTTGTACCTCTCTTAGGCCGTGGCCGCTTCCTTCCAAATCCTTTGCATTTCGTCATTTATTAATCGTTACGTTTCGACAGAACACAACGTGAGGTTTTAGAAGGTTGTAAAACAAACTCAACAACTTATACAGTTATGTTACTTTAAATGTGAAAACACGAAAACATAGTTTGGGATATTCTTAATCAGGCAACACAGGGACTGATGAGATATTAACGTTTTAAAGCCTTGCGGTAAGTTTACACAATACCAGGTTTAACCTTCAACAATTCTACGTGGTGCCCACATTGCGTTTATGTGTTTTGTACGGATCTCAGAACAAACAACAACTTTTGCCTTATAACACATTAAGGGACTGTTTTTTATAACCGAAGTGGAGAGTGTTTACAGCGCGGTACGCAGAGTCCTTACATAAAACAGATACAATTCGTCTTTAAAGGGTTTAAGTATAGGTAAATACAGGCGGAACTGTATTTCCAGGTAACAACTACTTTAAGTTACGAGGTTGAGGGAAAAAATATGCTGGTCGCAACAGATTACCCAAGGATTAAAAATTGGACTATTAATCCATCCAACATCACAGCCGAAACTGTTGAATCAATGCAAAGAAAACCGTTCGTACACAACAAGTGTATTTCGGAACCGCAATGTTACCTCACGCAGAAAAGGAGTAAGTGACTAGATGCTGGGTGTTCGAAATCGCCCTCCTCCTCAGGACTGGCGTTCTGTGCCCCGCCTTATCGCAGAATCCACAGCAGGTGGATTCCGAATAGCACAACATTTCATTAAGTAAAACGGATTACTACTAGCAGTAAAATCCAAACCGCAATTGGACCCCAGTCCAATTTCCTTTCCCCTCCATGCTGCGAGGCGTCTCTCGACAGTGTGAATGAAATTGAAATTTTTATATTCAAATGTAAGTTACAGCACTTCGCAAAGTTTGTGAATAACGTGTACTGTCCGCAACCGTCAAGCAACTGCAGAGAAATCACGTTACAGCTCAGCTGTTCTTGTGTCTATTGCTGCAGTGGAACAGCATCATTTATAACGACACTGGTCCCATATTTAGAACAGCCTGGCAGACGACGTAGAACCAAATTAGAAGGACATGCCGGCCACTAATGCGTTTGATCGCATTTAAGTTGGGGGATCTTCAAAGAAGAGTACGGGCAGGCGTTGACTGTCCTGATCAGGATCAGGACAGGAACAAGTGGCAGGCTCTTGTGAACACGGTAATGAACCTTCCAATTCCATAAAATGCGGTAAATTTCTCGACCAAGTGAGGAATCATTAGTCTCTGAAGAAGGATTCTGCTCCATGGAGTTAGGTAGTTAGTTAGTTAGTTAGTTAGTTAGTTAGTTAGTTAGTTAGTTAGATAGATAGATAGATAGATAGATAGACAGACAGATAGATAGATAGATAGATAGGTAGGTAGATAGATAGATAGACAGACAGACAGATAGATAGATAGATAGATAGATAGATAGATAGATAGATAGATAGATAGATAGATAGACAGACAGATAGATAGATAGATAGATAGGTAGGTAGATAGATAGATAGACAGACAGACAGATAGATAGATAGATAGATAGATAGATAGATAGATAGATAGATAGATAGATAGATAGATAGATAGATAGATAGTGAAGCCAGCCACCAATATAATTAACGAACACCACTAAAATCATTCCGTCTTGAATACAACATATTTTTCGTGCCAGTCAAAAAATTCCCTGCCTTTTATGAAAAACAAAGGGTCATTACCACATTCACAGAAAACCGCCACTGTACTTACCACGAGCCAGCTCCACTTCATTTCCTACGAAGCTACATCTGTGGGACAAATTTTAACAGTACCCGCCCATATACGCCTAGTCACGATACACATTACCGAATTAAGTAACAGTCCAACCAAAATAACGTTTTTGAAGGTGGCGTTAATGCAGATCTATGTATTATTGGCTAATACCTCATACGTTCTGGCAAGCGACAAACAGTCGAATACAGAAGGACAGTTTAAAATGTTCAAATACACAACAGTAACATCCTGAATATGGTGGAACTTATGTAACATTAAAAACCCCTTTATTCATTTCCAGGACATCCTTAGCTTTCTCTCCTTTTCTGAATGATATGGCAAGCGTTCTAAAAGCATGCGTGTATCATAAATGATGTCTTTGAGCGTTTTCTAATATGCTTTAATACATTATCATGGATTTTCGTAATAGAAACTGATACAAACCTGACAAAATCATGTTTTAGAACAAATCTCTCTATTCAGAGTTGGTGGCTTAGCACTTTAAAGCCAAAATAAACTGGAAGATGAAGATTCTTATTTTAGATATGAAGAAACTTTTATTATCCCATCACTATTGTCATCAACGTCAAAGTATGCCTTAAAGCCCGTTCTGGTCCTATAGAAATCCTAATTCATCCTTGCACCTCGTACGCCCGATGCCTTCGCGTCCCAAGGGAATGTAAGCATACCACGTCGAGTTGCCCTATGTTGAGTCCATTCCTGTGCGCTGTTCGTGTGCCAAATTTTTACGCTCCATAAAGTTATATTTTCTGGCCTTCCAGGTTGGGAGTTCTGCGGTGGGTTCCACCCCCACCACCCCCCACCCCCCATGTAAAAGCTTGTTACTCATTAGTCACGTTGTAATTGTCGGAAAGACAAACACAAAATTTTATATTGTGTTAATTCATTTCATCACGCAATTTTTTAAAACAATGATCGTCAAGGACTAGGTAATTTAATGGGGCGCAGTCCTTCTTCGATATGAAACTGCTCGCAACGTATCGAACTCGAACGTTTGTTATGATATTCACAAGATCCAGCCAATCATCCCTGTCCTGCCTTACATCAAACCAGTCCACGTCTCTCACCCTCTTTCTTTAAACTCAATTTTAATATCATCCTCTCATCTACGCCTAAGTCCTTCCAGTGGACTTCTTCCTTTAGGTATCCCCAACAAAGCTCCGTGTCTCTTCTCCCCAGCATGCAACACACTCTCCAGCCATCTCATTCTCCGTGAGTCTGTCACCCAACTGGTATCAAATCATGAAGCTTCAATCTAGTTGCGTCGATCAAGTAGATGCAACGACAACATTTAATCAGTCAGTTTCAACCGGAAATGAGCTGACTTCAAAATGTGTTACATACGAGTTCAGTTAAAGTTTTACTTTGTATCTTCACAATGGTTTCCTGTTAAAAGTATTCACAACATAGGTACCATGAAACATATTTTATATTCCCATGAAACTTTTAATTCAAATGTAACTCCGACTTCTAATTGCATTGGTGACATCATAGCACAAAGTAGGGCGAAACATCCTGCATCTCCGTTGTACACGTAGGCCTCTGTAGAGGTGGTGATAATGATGATGATGATGATGATGATGATAATATGGCTAAGAATAGGAATAAGACTAAGAAAATTCTACTACTGCATGCGCAAATGCTTCTTACATCTGTGTGTCTACAACAAGCATATTAACACGGCAAGGGCAATAAACTAATCATTTCACTTTATCAGTTCCTGCAGTTTCCCTATATGGGGTTATTTAGTACTTTCCAATCCACAGGCATTAAACCGAATGTTATATAAATTTGCAATGGAGGAGGTGCACTTAACCAAATACGGCTGCTTGTTAAGAATATGTATCAATGAACTTCTCAAATTCCGTAGAAATTGGTTGTATATACAAGGAACTCTCATTCACCCAGAATATGACAGAAAAATATACAGTCTGATGAAAGGAACAACGAAATTTGGCTGAGTAAGAATAACGCATAGTAATTTTCATCAGGCTTAAAATTCAAGTTCTTTTGGTATCTGTGATGAAACTGAAGAATGCAGGCACACAGATGTAAGAGGCATTATTTCCTAAGTACAGATTCTGTGAGATAATACTTGTCACGTACTTGTTTTGGTCGCAGTCTGTGTCTACGTGTTGTCTCAGCGTCTTCGTCCAGACGCCATCACTTCGTCAAAGATGGCTTCATGTTCGGAACGTGTTAACATATATTCAGGCAGAGTTACTTTCAGAATTGGGTCAAATTTCGTCTTGGTCTCTGCGCTGTAATATCCATCAGGACCCAGGTCAGAGGCCGAGAGTTCCGGCTCTGGAGGAACAACGGTGGATTTGGTAACCTTCTTCTCACTGTTCTCACTAGCTGCTGGTTCTGAATCGGACTTGACAGACTTCTTTGATATTTTCCGCTTCTTTGGAAGAGGTTCGGGAGTTGTTAGAGTGGTAGTAGTTGTGTGAATCGAAGTCTTGGAAGACCTGCGAGTTAATCTGACAGCTACAGCAGGAGATTTCTCAGGTGATGACGAAGAGGAAAGGGATTTTGAAGGTTTCTGCATCACCTTAAGGATCTCAACTTTAGAAGTTTCTCCATACTTGTTGTCAGCAACTGGAGTTGCAGCAGTTGAAGTTGAACTAGTCACTTTTTTGAAGAAAGTTTTCCTTTTCGGTTTTGCCGTAGTAGTTGTCACTTCAGTTTGCGTGTTTTTGTCTGTAGACGTTGATGTTTTGTCACTAGTCTTAGTAATGTCAGAGGAAGAAGAAGAGACGGAGTCAGACGCTAACGGAAGAGATGAGGAAGCAGATCCCTTCCCGTCAGACACACCTGGTGGGGGAACTAACCTGTATTCTTTCACTTCGTGATAGGCCAGATGAGAACTCTTAGGCTCGGATGCCGCCACGAACATACATTCTTCGTGCTGCATTCCCTTGCTGTCCACACACTTATAGCATGTCATCTTATCCTTAACCACCTTCTTACAAGCAGAGCGGTCCTTTTGTGTAAACTCTCCTAGAACTTTCTCAAGATCCTTCTTCTGTTCGTTGTTGGTAAAGTAGTCAGGGAGAGTAGATTTGTATTCGAACCCAGGTGACGCAGTTTTCTCGTTCTTCGTATTGGCAGAAGGGTAATCATAAGTTTCAGAGTCACTGCTAGCGCTTTCTTTACCTCCTTCATGTAACTCGGGGAAGAGATGTCTGAAATATTCGTCATAAGACTTGCCGCCCGGAAAATATGAGTCATGCTGATCTGTTCCTTCTGCTACTTTCTCAGAGGCTTTTGGGTTGTACGGCTCCGGCTCACCATACAAGAAGGGGTCCAGTCCTACACCAGCTCTTCTTTCTTCCTTTGCCTCACGTCCGGCTAATGTGCTAGCAGAAAATTCGTATGGGGTATCGTACTTCTCATTAATGTTGTTTTTAGTTGCAACCTTCTTCGATTTATCTTTCTTGGTTACCAATGAGGGTTCCTGCCTGATATGCCGAGAATGAGGCTCGCCTGAAATTGTGCTTTCACGTGGATGTTCGTATCTACTGTGGCTCTCAGTATATGGTTTCTTATTTCCTGTGTTGAATGAAGAGGCATGTGCTACAAAATAGTTATTGGCCTTCGGTTCTGCAGTATAAGAACACTGCTCATATGAGCCGCCAGTTTTGGGATCTTTGCATACCATACAAGTCATAGAATCTTTCGTTGTTTTCTCACAATTCTTTTCGTCTATGGAGGTTCCTGACGGTTTGTATTCGGAATAATCGCCACTGCTACTCGTGAAGTACTCTGGCCCAAAGCGATAATCATCTTTATTATCACTGCCGCCAGTAGCAGCAAATTCATAACCATAATCTTGACGGGCAACTCTAGACTTTGACTCTGCAGCAACTAATTCTTCTTCCCTGTTTTCCCCAAACGGATCGTTACTGAGGTATCTGCGATACCGGTAGCTGGTTGGTTTTGTGCCTGAGTTTGTGCTGTATTTCTGGGCATGCCCAATAAAATAAGATTTTGATTTTGGATCTGATGAATACGCACATTGCTCAAAGGTTCCACCTGTTTTTGGATCTTCACATTCATAGCAAGTCATAGCATCGCGACGGAACCGCCCTTTAGCGACGTCGTCGGCTGTGAGCCTTTTATCTATTTTCTTGCACTTCTTCTTGTCAGTGGCTGTTCCTGAAGGTGTGTATTCGGGTGGTCCGTGTCCAGCAGGTTCTTCCTCATATGATTCTTCTTTGTTACTGGGACTTCCAGCTGTCGATGTAATAGGTTTAAGACTTGGCAGAGCAGAAGGCTTTCCGATGTTGAATGGTAACGTTGTACTAGAATAGAATTTCGATTGCGCTGATGGAGATGGCTTTGCTATATACTTGTCACTATAGACATCGGTGGGATACGGTACAGGATAACTGGATTTCCCTTGATGTGGTTCTGAGGAGAGCGGTTGGAAAGAAGGGGGAAGACTCTTGCCATACGTAATATCGGAGTCTATATTGGACAAGTAACGTGGTTTCTCCTCACGCTGCTCTGTAGATGCTGGAACGTAGGGAGATTTTCCATAAATATCGAGGGGAGCCGGCGAAGAATAAATTGGTTTACTTCTCTGCTGATGTTCCGACGGGGAGGGGTGATAACTGCTCTTACTGGAGGAGTAGTAGTCTAAAGAAGGAAGATACGAAGACTTTACTGTCTCGCTTGGAGACGTGCGGTCTGGGGACGGAGAGCTATACACAGGTCTGTACACATACTTGTCTGCAGATGGAGCGTAGCTAGATTTACCATCTACGTATTCAGATTTCTTTGATTTATAAGTGGGCTTAAATGAGTAATCTGCCGTGGGAGCCGCTTTGTAACTTGACTTCTCATCCTTCGAAGATGCAGGAGAAAACGTGGACGAATCTTCTTCTGATTCAGCAGAACTACGGTATGTTGATTTATTCGGGCGTTGTTCTGCAGCTGCAGGAACTGCATGGTGTGTGTAGTGTGGTCCTGGCCCAGAATTATATTCAGTGTCAAAACTTGCAAAAGATGGCGTGTAGAAGCCCGAAACAGCTATCGGAGAGTTTTCCTCTGACACTTTATCACCACGGGGCTTCAGGAAATCTTGTGGTCGGAAACCAACTTCTGATGCGGAACCCGAAGCATCAAAAAAAGATTGGAACTTCACATTTGGATTAGTGAATCCATATTCACTGTTCTTTGTTGTGGCACTCCCTTCAAGTTCTGCAGGGAAAACACTTGCTGAGTTCGACAGTGGTAGAGCAAAAGTGTTTAAATCTGAGTTCGCAGGGCGAAAGATTTGATTCGATCCTGCAGCATCGCCACCAAACCCAATATTAGTGGCTCCGAAAAGGGCCGAGAAATCTATCGGTTGCACAAAGCCAGCATCCTCGGCAGCTACCTCCCCAGAAGTCTGGCCACTGGGAGAAGTCTCCGAAGCATAGTACTCGCTGTAATCGCGGCGTTTTGATGAAGAATCGTCCGCTGATGACGAATCCCCATCGTCATGCACTTCGTACTGCTGTGGATACTGCTCAGCCCTCACCAGCGACACTAGCACAACTACCAGCAGGACCTGTGGGCAAGAAAAATATTAATCCTATATAACGCTGAAGGGAATAGCAATGATCCTGCTGTAACGCAACGAACTTTATGTAGGATTATTTTATGTATATAGATTATTTATCAGAGCTAGGGAACACAAGCAGATATTGAACCTCCCTAACACTTAACTCCAAATAGCGGGAGTATTTCACGGCGTGCTTGTAGTTCCTCGGTCATATACTAAGCTCCCTGCCTTGAATATACCCCAGAATTCATTACTGTCTTCCCAAGAATCTGACAATGGAAGTTAACCTGAGACAGATGAATCCAGTCTACAGTCTTCTGTCCTGTCTCCTAAATACAATACACATTATGCTTCGGTCTAGGCCAAAGTGTTCCCAGTAGCTCCCATTTTCTGGGCTTGCCGAGTAAAGTGTGTAAATTTATTATTTCTCAAATACGTGCCACATATCACGCCGACTTAATTTACTTCATTTTATCGCCCTAATAATATTTTGAGAGAAGTGTGTGTTACGAAACTGTTTGTTATGAAATATTCCCCTGCAACCGCCTCCCATCCCCTATTCGTGATTATTTCTATCACTAATATTTTGGTGTCTGTAACGAACT
This sequence comes from Coptotermes formosanus, assembly GCA_013340265.1. Taxonomy (NCBI): domain Eukaryota; kingdom Metazoa; phylum Arthropoda; class Insecta; order Blattodea; family Rhinotermitidae; genus Coptotermes; species Coptotermes formosanus. Next base: position 604,087 of record BLKM01000193.1, read on the forward strand.
TCAAAGCAGTATGTAAAGGTAAAGGTACAGCTACTCCTATACCGGCCTAGACAGGCCCCTAGGGTTCCAGGAGGCTGAGGCGCCCACATGTCCAGACAATCGGCACACACATCGTCCGCCTTTACCCCAGGAAATATTCCTGGTACTCATTTCTATTAGAGGCTGAGTGCGGTTGGAAGGACTATCCAATGAAAAATTCCAGTGACTCCATCGGGAATCGAACCCGCGACTTTCCGGCTTGTAGCGCAGTGCCACGTGCCCCTACCACTTCTAAAGTGTCATATACATACCTACACATTATTCTGATTTTCACGGTAACTACGGGCACCGCTACGAACCTATTATATACACCGTATATGCTGACTGCTTAAATCAGTGTTACTAGCCTGCCCGGGTCGCTGGGTACCAGCAGATTAATCGACTTATGAATTCAATTGCGACATACTATATCGAATTTATCTAATCGTTTTGAGTGTTAACAGGAAGTGGGGGGACCTTCATACCATTACAGCTAGAAAAAGGCGGGTCTCTTTTTCCTGAGGAAGTGTGTTTTCAGTCTCTAATGTAGTTCCTGAAAGCAAGTAGTTACGAATAGAAGCTGACGGTGACAGCAACAAACGGCAGTACGAAACATGCTGGATTTGGATTGCACATCCACCTTTGCTAATACCAGCGTACTTCTAGACAGCAGCAACAGCCACTTTACGCAGTTATTCTACCACGTTAATAACAAATCTTCAAGTTCATAGCGTGCATTTTCAACTAAATCGTGATTTCAAAATATCCCTTAAGGAACACAATGTTCAAGAGTTTAGAATTACGTATTATAGAGCGACCGAGAATTTCGCGTTTAAATTTCAATGGACTTGATAGTTGCGTCAACATATAGTTAAAAATAAGGTTAATTATCCCGTAATTACTTTCTAATATACTCAACACAGAAAACAGTGCAATCACAAAAATAAAATACATCTCAAGCCAAGATATTACACGAAATTTAAAAGGAGATGTATGTTTTGAGACGCACAGTAGCATACTGTTTTAAATTGGTTATTTATTGACGCTGTTAACTGTTACGATTATATAGCGTCAGGTGACATAGGAATTAATGCGTGTGCATCATTGGTGGAAGGATACTGACAGGGGGAAACCGAAATAATCGATCCACCACAAATCCCACGGCGACTGGACTGAGACAGAACCCGGACCTCCGCGCTAAGAGACCAGTGAATAATCGTCTTGAGTCATAGCATGGCACCAGCTTGCTATTTTCATATTACACACTGGCAAGAGAGTTAAAGGCAACTGCGCGCAGTGAACGCCAGACGATACTTTTACAGTCCTTTACACTAACACGGTACCACTCACTGCTCAGGACATAATGCAAAAATTACGCGTGACTGTTTTAAGCGTGTCTTTATATTCTTATAGCACAAACTTACTGAATCAGAGCGATAAATGTATGGCTATTTAACAATAACGAATTATACAACTTCCTTCGCAACGCCTTCCCGCCCATAATTGCGTCGACCATCGGTAAAATTCAAATAAACTACACGGCGTCACATGCCGTAAGACTGCAATCTCCATGTACACCGCCGTGGGAACTTCAAGTGTTGTATGTCGAAATAAACATATCGGCCACTCAGTAGGCCTACAAGTGATTTTCATACCCTCACTTCGAGAGAACATTCTCAGGACAAAATAAATTAAAGGGTTTTATAAATTATCAACAACAAAATCACGATCGCCGAAATATGCTGTTTATAGCTGTCTACAAATAACAATATCAAATTTAGCTGGGAAACGTGGAAGACGTCAGAAGATTTAGGTAGCTATAACCTACGTACGGTTACGATAAAGGCGTTAACGCGAATTCACATTCATGCATTCTTTTGTCCAGCACGGGTTATCCAATAGGAACAGTATTAACCCTTTAAAGACGAAGCGTATCTGTTTTATATAAGGACTCAGTGCGTACCGCGCTGTAAACACTCTCCACTTCGGTTATAAAAACCAGTCTCTTAATGTTTTATAAGGCAAAAGTTGCTGTTTGTTCTGAGATCCGTACAAAACACATAAACGCAATGTGGGCACCACGTAGAATTTTTTAATGTTAAACCTGGTGGTACGTAAAGTTACCGCTAGG
>BLKM01000193.1:612661-625605 GCA_013340265.1 Coptotermes formosanus
ACACAGTCAACAGCACATTCTCACTCAACTATAAAGTGCAACCTTAGTGCAACGATAACAAAAAAATTCTCCCTGAAGATGACCCAGCAGGGTCGAAACATGTAGGAGTGTGTTACGATTGATGATAAAACTCTATTTGTGCATGTGTTGGTGATTAGTGTTTTATAGTATACAATCTACATCAATCTATTCTACTCCTACGACATGTTTCGGTGTATTCACCATCGCCAGGGAGGTACACCTCATATCATTATATAAAACATTAAAATGTGCTAATTGACATTGATCCTGTGAAGCGTGTGTTACAGGATCAATCTCAATACCACATTTCAATATTTTGATGTTTTATGCAATGATATGATGTGTACTTGCCTGATGATGGTGAATATACTGAAACATGTGGGAGTAGTAGTATAAATTGATAGAGATTGTACACTATTATTTGCGCATTTGGTTGGTGTTTAATTATAAATGGCTTTAAACTATTTACTCTTAGTGGAGTTGTATTCAAATTGGTAACAAGAAGAACAGATATCCATTCTCTATGTCCCTGTGTACGTCTGTCTTGTTGCGTGTGTACAGGCGAATGGACAGAGAACTATATTAGGCACTCCGCAAGGATGCAAAGCCCCTAGGAGTTCAGCCTCTACCCGTACCCCACAGAAAGCACACTGCGTCTCTAATACAAAGGTCAGTTAGTTAATGTTGTTGACAGAAAAGTTGCTGTTCGTTTTGAGAATCATGCGAAACACATAAAGACACTTTGTGACTAAAACCCAGAGTTTTAATTTTAAATCAGTTTATTCATGAATTAAACACTTATCACGCCTGTTGTGAGAACCTTAGATTTCGCATGTTATCGTGGCATATGTGGTAACACCTGTGCCTTACCTTGAATTTCCCACTTTGTTTTAAAGCGGACTTACGTAGTTCGGGAAAAAACGGCTAACTTGTATATAGGACCTACCAATGCTCAGACAGATTCTTGATTCAACCTATTTTGACTGACATTTCTTCTGGTTCTGGCACTTCTTTGTTCTACAGTTTTAACGTACAGTCTCTTTTGTTATTTCATGCAGAAATTTACGCGTCGTCAAAAAGCCTGCGAATTACTAAATTAACTAACTCCGTGGTGCAGAACCCTTCCTGAGGAGCCACTGTTTCCTCAAACAATAAAAAATTTCCTCACATTTTACGGGAACAGGAAGTCCATTTCCGTGCTTACAAGAGCCCACCCTTTGTACTTTTCCTGAGCCACATAAATCCATTCCACTCCTTACTTTGTGATTTAACCTTTTAAATCCTAGGGGTTACTTTACGTACCAACAGGTTTAACATTCAAAAATTCTACATGGTGCTGACATTTCATTTATCTGTCCTGTGTGGGTCTCAGAACAAACAGCAACTTAATTGCCTTACACAACGTGCAGAGATTAGTTACTAAAACCGCCGTGGAGAGTGTTTACAGCGCGGTACGCAATGAGTCCTTATATAAAACAGACACGCTTCGTCTGTAAAGGGTTAAAATTCATTCTATTATCCTAAACTCCACGCCTAGGTCTTCAAAGGCTCCTTCAAATTTTTCACCGTAACCCTGTAGCAAACATGAATATACACGATTCTGATAATCACAGGTGCAGAATAAATCTAGTCGAAACACAACGATATATTTAATTCACAGATCAGCTACATGTTTCGACCAAACATGTCATCATCATACTGGCCACAGGAAAGGAAAGACAAATACAGTCACAGATTTATTGGGATTAGATCTCGATGCCTTACACACCTCTTTCTGTGGTGTCTGGAGGCCTGTGTGCCACATGCATCTACAACGTGTTAAGTGAAGTGTGCCTGACAGTAATGTATGTTTAAATATACAAGAATACGTGTTGTTTAATATCGACGAGAAGTCATCCATCATGGTGTGCAAACACCAACTCAAAACACACGTTTCTACGGATATGAACAACAACCACCACCACCACCACCACCACCAATCTAATCCACCAGTCTCTTCGAGAGAACGACACATATCTTCGAAGGAAAAAATCTACAAACAAGGGCCCACTGCAAACAAATATTTAAAGACCATCTCCCAGCAGTGCCTACATTCTTTCCATTTTAACATTTTAAAGCCACATTACTGTATTTTCTTTACTTTTTAAAAGTTTTTAAAACTTAAACATTTAAAATTTCACCATTTGTACTCCCAAGCCTACCCCTCTTTGTTATGTATAAGTTTTTTACATAATAACTTACGTAAGGCTTCTAGATCTCAGTGTCATTCAGCAGTGTGCATATTGTCTTTTCTTTCTTGTAACAAGCCGGATGATAACCATGTTTGGTCGAAACATGTAGCTGATCTGTGAACTAAATATATTTTTGTGTTTTGATTGGATTTATTCTACACCTTTGATTATCTGGGAACACACCGGCGATGAACTGTCTAAAAATTACAGGATTCTGAACGGAACCGTAACAAAATTTCCGGAAATTAATATGCTCTTAATTTCTTCAGTTTTTAGTGTCTTTCCAAATACTTGAACTCTGCCACGTTTTAAGACTGTAGTAGCTCTCATTATGTTGTGATTATGTCCTGCATTCTGTTCACTAGACAAGAAGGCACGCTCCATTACCTCAGCCTTTACTATTAGATCGTCATGCGTCCCTGCCACTAATAGAGCTTCTGTGTTTTTCCTTTATTACGTTTATACGCATTTTGGTCTATTCACATAACATATTTATATTATTCCAGTAGCCGCTGTACCATCTTTCCCAGTTGAAAGTACCAAATGGCATACACTAAAGCGAAGTACCGGTGCGGTAACAGTTACAGAAAGTTTTATTGAAGACGATTCTGAATGGAAAATACATTAGACAAATTCTCAACTGTCCTGGCATAACTACATTACAGTTGCAATTAAATATGGCGCCCAGGGGCTGACAACTGCCTTGTTATATGAGACGACGTGTAGTGTGGTAGAAGGCATCAAAGTTTTTAGAGGTACCTGCTACATCGATCTGAAGGTTGGAAGATTAAGGTTGAAGGTTTCTCCGAAACGTCGATAGTAGCAAATTACACAGCATCGTATACCGGCACACTATGGTCCTTAAAAAGTGTATGTCTTTCGTTTCTTAGTTTGTTTAACACTGCTTTTATATCCTTAATATGCTACGTAGCGTCCAATAGCATAATGAGTGTGCAGGATGTTAGAGTGACAGATCTGTTATTGTCGACTAAAGTACTGTGAAAGAATTGCCTGGAATGTGTGACGCAAATTACTGCAGTTGTCAGTGAGGATAGGTCTCTTTCATATTTGTGATGCCTACCGCTGTGTTTATTAACAAAATAAGTAGATAATACATTACACAGCTAGTATACTAATCAGTACATGTGGATTTATATTTATTGTTGATAAGGGCTACGGCCACATGTTTTCAGCTAGTGTTAGTCAGCCATTCTGTAGCCAATTCCGGACATTAAAGTTCAAATAAAAGTAAGGATCAATCCATTTCATAATTTAATACAAAACATGTTCTCTGGTCTGTATCTGTCATTTAAAAGTATGCTTAGAATTATAAAGAATTATGTTACTCTGTTAAAAATTAACACGTAGTGGTGAGGAGTTAAAGTGGTAAGACTTAAACTCAAAGATAATCTAATTTTACAGTTATAATAATTTTCTGTGAAGTCTTACTGTGCTGTACAGCAGCGCTTGCCAGTGTGGAACAAGCGCTATATAAATGGAAAGAACAGGTGTTTTACATGATATTTCGTATTGGTGTTTTGAAATATAAGGTTTAAAAGGAGGTAGATACTAAAATTTAACAGTACTCTTGGAACGACTCAAGTAGAACATGGAGTTTTAAATTAAGGTTTCTGTTTCATGTCACCATTAGCGCCTGGTTCTGTACTGGCATGTAATTGTCATTACCTTAGTGAATGCTATGAAACTAGTCTTTATGCATGCCTATTAATCACGCGATTACATCCAAAATGGGATTTTGAACTATTGTATGCTGTCATTCAGCTGGATTCCGTGTTAGTGACATTTTTTAACTGCTTCTAAACGTATTCCTTTTTAGATTTTCGATATAGTGGTCATTATATTTTCCATAAGTGTGAAGGAGGGATTATCTTCCGACGTGTGTTCAACAAATTTTGATTGCCGTGAATTTGCCTTAAAGGCGTTATAGTGTTCTTTAAATCTATTGAAAAACGGACAACCAGTCCGTCTAATGTGTATGTACGTAGCAGGACGCATTGGACATTGTGTGTTATATACACCGTTATATTGATATGGGTAATGGTTTTGTCTTATTTTTGTTTAAGTTTTCCTATAGCATTGTACGTGATGTAGACTAAGTTAACATTCGTGTTATTGAACAGTTTTGTGGTTAGGTTGTTCCAGGACCCACGTATATAATTTTTGCGTACAGTCGGTTTTGCTATGACGCGTGTTTCTTTAACACGAACTGGCTGTAACGCGATTGATGGATAAGTGAAAGCTGTTTGCATAACACCAACTTTCGTGTACGTGTATTGGCTATTACGCGATTTCAGCGACCCGTGTGAAGCTATCAGGTTGAATGACGGGCGAAATTTTTCTCATCTGACCCTATTTTTATTACGCGATTTTCCAAAACATTGTCTCACAAGAACGCAAATATCGCGTTATAGCGAAACTGACTGTACATCTTCTTGTTTCTTTCTTGCTTAGTTATTTCTCCTACTTAATACTTTGTTTTATGTATCTTATCGATCTTCTTGAACGTTGTACTCAGTACGTGGTTTCCAAGGTCGTTGTAGACGATATTCTGGGTCAAGTTTTCTTCTTCTTTATTCTTCGTACCTAGCGGATATTGTGCATGCCTACTTATAAGGAAACGAATACCTGCCCATTTGTGTGTGGCGGGTGACATGACTAAACTCTCGTGATACCGTTAGTGATCGTTGGTTTACGGAATATTCAGAATTCCAAAATTGCAACTTTGTTGTAAACTGTTAAATTAAAAACCAGTTTCGGGATTTGTTGATTTTTCTAAAGTAAATTTGATTCTCTTCTAATTCATTGAATTTAGACTCCTCTGTGTGTGTTTTCGTGTCATCGTAGACTAAAAATAAGTCATCCATATGCAGAAAGTGTCGAATGATGTGATATTTATAATATACATGATAAGAATTTTTCTGTGTTCTAAACAATATTTAAAAAATTCTGCTCACAGGGAAGAAGTAGGAGCCCCCGTTGCTAGGTCATCTTCTCCTGCATATGTATTATTGAACGGCATTAAGTAATTTTGTTTGATCAGCAGGTTGTGTGATCCTGTTATAGTTAATCTAATGATACTTCAGCGCCTAAGGCTGTATAGTATTGAATACTAGGATGATCAGCGGATATAATGCGGAAGGAAGTGACCATTGTATAACGTGAACTAATGCTCCAGAATTTGCCTGGAGGCACTCAAGTAAACCAAACAAATCCTTAGAATAATCGGTCTCCGGATTGAGATTTCAATCCGTGACCTGTTCGAATGTAAAGCAGACGCTCTGTGATGGCAGTTGTGAAATGCAGACTAATCGAACACTTAGTAAGAATATTTTAGTTTATCAGATTCGTACCTAGGAAGCGTGCAGTAAACTTAAAACATGCTGAGAGATTTCAGTTATGGAAAGTGAAATTGCTGTCTGTAAGTGCACTCAAAAAACAGAGTCAGTTTGCGATGTGTCCCCCTTAATGATTATAATTCAGCTCATTATATGTAGGTGAGTTCTACATGACTCTGGCAGAAACATACGTCGGAATGGCTGGCTTAATTGGACAGCACGTCGTTCTAATGATAACCCGGTTTAAACTACGTTTCATCATCCTAAGTAAGCCATTAACAGCTGAATTATTGATTTCTGAACTGACACACTATATAGCCATGCTGCGAAACAGCGATGCTGTCAGCTGCTCATATTACGCAGCATTGATGTTCGTTTCGTTTCGTAGTCGTGACCTCTTCTACCTACTCACAGCAGGTGTCGAGGTTGTGTATTTTCACTTGATCACACTCACACACACACCACAGTCGGTAGGACTCCTGTGGACGAGGGATCGGCCCGTCGCAGAAACCTCTACCTGACGACACAAACACTCACAAGAGACAAACATCCATGCCCCCAGTGAGATTCGAACCCACGATCCCAGCAAGCGCTCGGTCGCAGACCTACGCCTTAGACTGCGCGGCCACTGGGATAGGCGCATTGATGTTCGACAAATGATGTATGTAGGGTAATAATGACAGGCGGAAACCAACGTAGTCGGAGAGAAACTTGTCCAAGTGCCACTGTGCCCACCTCAAATATCATGTGGACTTGCCGGTGATCGAACACGGTTCCTAATCGCCTGAGAATATTCATGTTGCTTTCAGTCATTGCAGATTCTAAAGCATAATCAAAACGTCACGGCTTGTTATGACGCAGTCTCTTACATTTAGTTACTTCAGATTACATAACTACTCGTATTTTTATTACGTCTTTTATCATCCATCACATAATCATAAATTTTATCATAATTTTCGTAGTTATCTATGATATCCGCACTTTCGCCCGCAATCCGTACGTAAGAAAATAAAACTGAAGTGTAGTGTATACAGACTGGTTTTTGTTCTATAATTCATAAAATGCTAAATGTGTATTTATTAGTCTGAAATGAACTGTGCGGAATTTACATGTACTCGTACAGGTTGTGTCAGGAGGAATCTGCCGTATTCCTTTAGAACTTTTATACTCGTACAGGTTGTGTCAGGAGGAATCTGCCGTATTCCTTTAGAACTTTTATACTCGTACAGGTTGTGTCAGGAGGAATCTGCCGTATTCCTTTAGAACTTTTATACTCCTACAGGTTGTGTCAGGAGGAATCTGCCGTATTTCTTTAGAACTTTTATACTCGTACAGGTTGTGTCAGGAGGAATCTGCTGTAGTTCGTTAGAACGTTCCTCAGGTTAATTAGCCTGCATCGATATAACCAAGCATACCTTAATCCAAAGTTGGTTACGGGGATACTGACGCGAGAACAGTGTGGTATTCTTGCGTACACTGCGCATGTCCGTCCTTGTACCGATAGCCAAGCCAAGCCACGCGGAGGCGAGTGTGCTCCGTAAAGTGCTTTAGAACCCTAAGGACGATTTTTATTAAACTATTATTAGTTTTTCTTGCTTATTCATGTCTTTGTGTTACTCAGATGTTAATTAGACTATAAATACTGGTGTTAACATTACAGGCACTGTAAATTCCTCTTGGTTTTAATATGTAGTATTTGATAAGCAGTAAAATAGTTCTTATTCTTTAAAACTTATCTCGCCATTATATCCGTAACCTTTCAAATTAGGACACAGGTATTTGTGGTTATATCGGTGTAATTTAATTTTAGGAACGTGTTACCGAAGTATGGTAGATTCCCCCTGAAATACGCTATAGTCCTCTTCTACTCGTTCTTGGGGTGATGCGTAAACACAGCAACAACTTTACTTAGCTAAGTATTGTTACCGTGAAGTGTTGCTAGTTAAAATAAAAGGGGCATATCCCCAAATTCCTGGGGTAGTAGAAACTTTAATACATTACTTTACCCTCTCGTATCGGCTGTAATTTTAAGTACTCACAATTCAACTAAATAGTTGTCAGTGGCACCTTAATCGGAGTCGCAGGAATTACCCGCCTTCCATCCACTTTATTTCAGTAGTTATGATTTTCTAGAACTTCTTGTGAACATAAATATGTGGACCGTTGTTACATGGACTCCTACTTCGTCGTAGAGAATATGTCCTGCTTCTGGCCGTACAACAGACCACATTAATGTGTGCGTTTAATTATACAAGTATTATTCGTTAAGTCCCGATGCCTTGACCTTTTTTGTAGCAGGAATTTCAGCATCGATAATGCCAAAGCCTGTCACTAGACACAATCCTCAGCCAGTTAACGTTATTTTCTACCCCTAACTTTAGTCATTGCCTTAAGAATAATGTATTCCTAAGGGCGAGCACCCAAAAGTTGAAATATATTTACAGTATTACCGTCTACTGTCAAGTTCGTCATTCATGTACTAAGATAAAACGTTAACAATATGAAGCATAAATTCAATATAACAATTACTTGAAAATTATTTACAAATTTAGTTCTACGCAAACATAAACCCCTTTTGTGACCCGAATACCGTTTTGAGAAAATATATTCAGCTGTCTTTAGCGGCTAGTAGGCTGCGATATAAGCGCCAGCTTGAAAATTTTACGTTTATTTTGCCGTCTGGTATATATGGATTGGCCCAAAAGTAATTTAGTCGGTTAGTAAAATGTACATTTAATACGTTGTTTCGTTATCACATGCTGAATCTACAGAAGTTTTGTAAATATTCATTGCGCAGCTCACAACTATGTGATACCGTTGTACAAATTCGCTGTCTTAATTTTATTGACGTCAAAGCTTTCAAAGGCTAATTGACTTTTCGGCAATCCAGTGCTTCAAGTGTACTTTACACGTGTTTTGTGTAATATAGTAGTAGAATGTTAAAGCTCACTTACAGATATTCTATATAAACATAGACAGTTTAAGATTAAAGTTCTGTTTGTAGCGATTTGTGAAGTTTATATTTGCTTTCCTCGTGAGAGTTTAATGTTCTTGGTCTATAGTACACTCGTAGGTGCGGTAACAGCAGCATCCTACGTGTTTCTTCTCGCCAATTCCGCGAAGGGACAGTAAAGCTACTGAATTGTGCAGCTTCTTGGAAATACAGAACGGATACTCGTGGCATCACAGATAGATGTTTGTTCATGAAAGCGTAACAGACTGACGCGTACGGGAACTGAACAGCTGAGACTTCAGTACAAGTGTATAAATCCAGTCGCTCTAATATTATATATGATTTTGTAGGGCGAAATGAGTTACGAAATGTCCGCAGAACGTAACACTTCTTGGAGTTCGCTCTTCTGTTGTCCCTAGATGTCAAATTGTGAATAATTTAAAGGAAACCGTTGAAGTGCGAATATTTTAAACGCAGCTAAGATTTGACAAAACAAGCAGTATCAAATTTATTTGTATTTTAACCACATATTTGCGATCGGTCAAAATCGATTTCTCGTAAACGTCCAGATATCATGCTTGTTTCCTGAAGGACGAGATCTTTAGATCGATAGCTCTTTCTTCGGCCTCGTTTAACACCGTAGAGAAACACAGTATGCCTCAATTATAAAGATCAATAACGGTGAGGTATTGTTATACATGTACGTAGGTCTACGTTTCAAATGTGTTACCAGTTTGTGTCCGATTGTAATCAAAATCGGAATATGTCAACAAATTTTAATAGAAGTCCCAAATTTTATACTTCACGAAATTTCATCTGGTGGGCGTATCTGTGTCCCAAGCGGAGAGACGGACGGACACGACGAGGCTAATAATGTCCTTTCGCATCTTCTTTGGGAAGTCATCCAAGATGCCGTTACGATTAACTTATTGTACGAAGCAAACGTACTGAACGTCGCCGAATGGTGGTTAGCTGTCCTTCCTCGCATTTGGGACGCGCCAGGTTCATAACTTCCCTTAGACCCCGGCTATAATGACTCAGCTTCCATGCGGCTTGGCTGCGTTCGTACAGGCTAATGGCGGGACAGTTGAAATTGCGACACAATTCTGTTCTATCGCATTCTTTGTAATTGCTGGATTTGAGGTTCTCTCAGCGGCGTTGTTGAATATTGTTAGCTTGTGGGGTGTTATGCTGTCTTTGGGTAGAGTATTCCCGACGTTTCGAAGGATCGTAATGTCTTTGAAACGCCGGGAACATTTTATCCGAAGACGCAGTGTAACATCCCAGAAGACTAGAATATTCTTCTCAATTCTTTACTCATTCTTCACCGCATAATTTGACGCCACGTAGTCTTATATACTCACAGTGTCCTTAAATCAACTGAAAGACAGAAAGTGGGCATTTCACGTGTATATCTCACTGCCCTCACGTCTGTAAAATTATTATTTTACACAAGCTATTTACAGCAGACTGTAAATTTAAGAATTTACGTGTGACTAAGCGCATCTTGTTAGATACACAGACAACGTTAGAGATAGAATTTGCGGAAATAAATTGAGTAAATGTGTATAGCATTTGAGGGTTACTGTTTTGTGGTATGTGACACTGTTTACTTTGGTACAAATATATTGTCATTTCTTTCAAACGTCAGTGTCTACCAGACTACACGGCGTCACATCCCCGAGGACGGTCAACATTATAATTACTGGTGTGAGAAACGAAAATTTCGCCTCCATCCATCGATTGAGAAAATTCTGTTGAAATGTAATTAACTAATTTTAATCACAGTCGGTCGTAGGTTTTATACGACAGAGATATTAACAACATAGCGTACAGCCGATTGTGAAAGCATACAAATGCCGGTTCCTCAGTGACGGTTGATTTTAGATTTGGCTGACTTTGCTTGCTGAGGATAGTGCACTAGCACCCAGGGCTGTGCAATCGCTACACAAAAGCTCCGACTCCGACTCCCCGATTTTTAAAACTTCCGACTCTGACTCCTCAATTTTTAAAACTCCGACTCCGACTCCTTCATAAAAGCTCAATATGTAATAATAATAATGGTAAACCTATAAGACATTTCATCGCCACCACGTGAATCATCAGGCTACTTTTTTGACTTATAACCTATATTTAAGTATAAGTCTAATGGTTACTGTAGCTATCAGGGCAACATAATCTTCGCAATAGGCAGCTTCGTTAATTGAAATACTTCGAAAATCCAAGAGTGCGTGGAACTATACCTCCATTTACCCTTACATTTTAGTGTAGTAACGCTTCATTAAGTAGAAGCATCATTTTATCATTTTGACTTGAAAATGAATGTGAACTGTACGTTTTTCATGCAAGGCCGCGGTTCATTTTGAAGGCATGTAAGGAAGGGCTGACGAACATAAGAAACAATGCAGTTGCCGACACGATTTACCCTAGACAGGGTACCTCTCCGACACAATGCAGTCCGCTGGTTTTTGTTTGGACGATGTTAACGATGCCATGCGCAGAAAACAAGACCGAACAATTGTCCGGACTGGTCTCGGCAGTAATTATTTACTGTAGTCTGTGAACTGGTGCTGGTTCCCGAACGCACGCTTTCTAGCCTGCTAGCGATGACAAGGAGAGAGAGTCTCTGCAGTAATTATTTCAAATATTCTGCCGCAATTGCACTTGTAAGCATAATTATTTCAGACATTAAATTCTATTTGAGTAAGTTGCTTAATGGAATTAAAGAAAAAAACAGTAAAGATACACGTTACTGACTAGTTAAAAATTTTTATTGTCCCGTTTACGTTACAAAACTTTGAAAATCAAAATTTCTTAAGACAGTCACATTTCACATGGTGGTATTATTTTGAAACGTAATCTCTGATACCAAACTGAGAGCATATGTTACGGGTTGTGGGCGGAAAAGCGCTTAGGGAGCCTTGGATCTAGGAAGATGAAGGCCGCGAGGGCTGTGCTATATTTATTTGGTGTAGAATGGTGGATTGAAAGATTTTGCGATATACTGAACATGTCGCTCTTGCAGGAGTGACAAGCGGTTATTTGCTTTTCTGTCACCGCTGAGGCCCGGGTTTTGTTCTAGGCCAGTTCATGTGGACTTCACGATGGACAGAGTTACACTGGGACAGGTTTTCTTGCGAATACTTTTTTTATCCTGTTAATATCATTCCACTAATGCTCCGTACTTTTTCATTAATCTATAACCGATGCTGTAAAATGTCGGCAATTGACTGCAACGTTAAATAACACCAGACTGACAAATACGGACTGCAGAATTAGCGTGGTAAAAGTGACTAGGAAGGGATTGTTGGTTGATGAACGGATGTTAGGTATGTTAAACGTGTGTATTATGTTGGTAGGTAGATTTGTATGGTTCTTTAAGAGGTCTTTCTGAGGGACATATTTACTGCACGGAAAAGCATGTTGGTTGTGAACTGCCAGGTGTGAAACATGTTGAAGAAGAGGGCCATGGGGCAGTTTTAAAGCACTGTCCACTAACTGCCTCAAGGAGTGATGTTATCCGGGCGTCGTGTCTTCTAGGCAACTTCCAATTCGCGTCCCACAGGATCACATTTCCATGAGAGTCAGAGAATCAAATACTATAACATTAATTTAACATTGCTAATTCCGTGCATTGTTGTGTCATCAGTCACTATTATTAAGTACCAACTAAATGCACTGTATTAAATTTATTATTATTTCATTTAACATTACCGCGAAATGTTTCGACGTTTTAACCGTCATCCTCAGAGGGGTGCACCAAAGTTTATTCTTGCGAGATTTCAGGCTGCCGTCGCGGTGTAATTGAAGCGTTTGGTCTTCTGGGACGCTTCGGAACGATTTATCGGGTCAGATTTAGTCTTACGCCTTTTCTCTAAGCGTATCGGGTGCGCGGCATGGGGAAGTAGAATTGACGTATATTTCGATGTGTCTGATGCTTTCTTTCCATTGGCTCTTACTGCAGGTCAGCTGAAAACTATTTTGGTTTTACACTCTACAATTGAAATATCGATTGTGTTTTACTGAAAGTGCAGAATGGCACGGAAATGTGTTCTAACAATACATAAGTATAATTGCTGTTGTAATTAAACTCTGTGCTTGTTACGTCATTATGAGGAGAGCAGTGGCAGAGAGACGTTTTGGCGGGAAATTTGTTGCTGAGGTAACGCTCTGGCCTGTGTTCGGAAGTGTCACGTTGCGAATCTCGACCAATAGAGGGACTAGTCTGTTGTAAATTGAAACCAACATGCATTCAAAAAGGCCGTCCTATAGGCAGTGAAATTCCGACCCATCTAATATTTCCGTCAGTGCATAGACAATGGCAGTATCCGTTACTCGAAACTAATTTTACTGTTAATTCAAGTATGTGGTGGGAGTGGCTGT
>BLKM01000194.1:0-22065 GCA_013340265.1 Coptotermes formosanus
AATATGCAGCAAGTAAAATTCCGCAAATGAGATGAATTCAATAAAAAGTAATTACAGAATCTCGCGTGGCTTATTTACTGCACTGAAATATAATTAGTTTTTAACATAAACCAAGGCTACTTTCATGCATTTCTCCTGTCTTAGTACAAGCTCAATTTCGCAGCCACTTACGAATACCAGTTTCCAGTTCCTTATTATTGTTGAATCGACACCTTCCGTAGTCTTGATTCAGCGGCTGATACTGCAGTACAGTTTATGTATAGAAACGGGTAAATGGTGTGTCCGTGTCGCCTGGCCTGTCAAGGGTGTGACTTTTGTCGCAATGGTTTACAATACTTACACTTACAATATTTACAATTCAATACATTACAGTATTTATACATGAAACATTCTACGGTCTGCCCACACAGAGCATTTACATGTTTTCTATGTATCTCGGAGCAAACAGCAATTATTTCTCTACACAGCATTAACTGACTGGTTTTTATAACCGAGACGGAGTGTGTTTACTGCGCGGTAAGCACTGAATCTTAACGAATAACCCGAGTAAAGGTAAATTCACCCTAGAACAGGCCATGAAGGGCTAGATGGGGGTAGAAGTATAGCTCTACTCTTTTTTAACCTCGGCACCAGATGGGGTCGGTGGTCAGCGCCACGTCCCGACCGCTTTACCCCCCCCCCGGGAAAGAGACCCGGTACCCACTGTAGACGAGGCTGGGTGGGCCCCAGAGCCGGTCTGGACGGTTGTGGAAAACTGCACCCCAACTGGGATTCGATCCCCGGACCGTCCAGCCCGTAGCGAGCCACTATACCCGAATAGTCCGAGTATTTTTTGTTTAGAAAGGTTAAGTGATGTTTGTTGTGACAAACAGCGGACACTTTTGATATCCGGAACAGACTGTCCTGAGTGCTAGGCACAGTATCGCCTTGATAGTGGCAAACAGGAGGGCAGCAATATGTCGCGGGTAGCCTCACCGATACTAGTCAGGTTAATAAATGATAATGAACGGTGTAGCAGGAAGGAGACACAAGGTAAAATAAATGTATTAAAATAGAAACAGAGCGGATGACAAATGAACACAGGCAAGCGAAAGACAACACAAGTTTGGTGAAGGTTGAGCAAACAGGAAAGAAATTATTCTGAAATATGAAGGCGCGTTAAGCCATTATTCAAAAGAACAGCGAGGGACAAACAGTGGGACTGGCAGCTTATTCATGTCCGCAAGATGTAGCCATGACTTGTCTGATAACTGCAGTTATCAATTCCCGATCACTTCTGGGAAATGGCGGGACATAGCAAGCCTACTCAGATTTAAGCTGTGTATTTTACAGTCTCAGTCAAAATATCGAGACGTAAAAGGGGGTCGAAAAATAAGAAGTAAACAGTAAGATTAACAGAAGAAAGGGAGAAATATCGATGACTTACAAGTTTGCATTAACCTGAATTTTATTTAATGATTAACTTCTTACCGCGCAGTAAACACACTCCATCCCTATTACGAAAACCAATAATTCCTGTGTGTTACTATAGCCATACAAAACACACAAATACTCTGTAGTCGTAGAATGTAGCATATTAGAATATTAACCCTTTAAAGACGAAACGTAATCTGCTTTATATAAAGACTCTGTGCCTACCGCACAGTAAACACTTTCAGCCTCGGTTATAAAAAAACGAATGAGTTGCTGAGGCTTACGGTAAAAGTTGCTGTTTGTTCCGAGATATGTACAAAATACATAAACACGATTTGAGCACTATGGAGAAATATTTAATGTTGAACCTGGTGGTACGTAAAGTTACCGCTAGGCTTTAAAATGTTAAGCAAGCCTGGAGGTTCATCACTGGGTTTTAAGGGTTAAGAAATATGAGTATGATTTTAATGCAAGATATCGTCGTTGGTATGCAGGTTACAAGAGTATATTTATTCTATTAATTCTACAGTCACATTCAACACTTCATTTTTTAAAAATACATTTTTTTTGTTTAGAAATTTCGGCTGATATAGTCACCATCAGGCCATAACAGAAACTGTAAGCTGGAAAACCTAATATATAGATATTACAGATCTCAGATGAGAAGATAATAGTGAAGACTTGTGAACAGGTGCTGCAGTCGGGACTGATTTCCGGAACGGAAATATTTGTTGTAAATTTTATTTTTCAAAAGAGAAGAAGATGTACAGCCTGTGCGACAATTCACGTCTGCTAGAATGTGATGCTATTTCACTAAGTTAGTACTGCCCGAGGTGGCTGTCACATGCCAAGAGACCGGAATCCTTAATAACAAAAGGCTGTGAAAAACTTTAAGAATGTCGTGCATATGAAGACTGGAGTGTTATGGAATACGGCGTCTTGTATTTTGGAAGTTAAACTGAAGATGACGGCAGTAAGTTCTGTAGAAGCGTCTGTAACTATCTTCAAAACTACAGGCACACGATGGCGTATCCCAAAAGGTCGTAGTCGTCAAACGAGAATCTCATGCCTCAAATCTCATAAAAATTTATGTTTTGGAAAAAAGACACGCCCATACTACGTGTTCTTCAGTGGATTAATGAAAGGAATTGGAAAAATTTATCTTGGACATCTTTATTACGAAAAACATCTGTCCAGTTACAAACTTAAGGCCGGTGTGTTGGTTTTACTGTCTTCCTTTGTCAGCACACATTTGCAGCCGCGCGTGAACAACCGCTCTGCTTGGAACTGTCATTTAGCATGAAACCTGCTTATCACGCCTTTAATTTCCTCTACGGAAGGTCGATAAGGTCAGCCCAGGTGTCGAATGAAGATACCATGTAACCTTTCAGGTCAATTTCCCATGAATTTCCCTCTTTCTCTTTTTTTGTTTTCCTCTTTGGTCTAAGGTCAATTAGTAGCATTGTTTGTGGCTTGCTCACACGCAACACGTGAGCCCTGACAGTGACGGATGGAACTCCGCCATAACGGCTAACGACTACACTCCTAGCAGCAGATAACGCCAATCGGAACGCATTTTAGTGTCTCGCAACCAATGGTAGGAAAGTGTGTGTGGGTGGAAACAAGAAATTCGTCTTGACGGTAAGGGAATTACGAACTGGAAGAGTTAATGCCTGCCTTACCGGCGTGAGATGAGATGATAGCCTACCCGGTTCATGAATTAATTACCTAGTGGCACAAGACTTTTACGGACAGAGTGCGACCCTGGCAGAGCTAAAGCACTTTTAGGTGTTTCGGGAGCCGAAGTAGCTCAGTCAGTATAGTGAACTCTTCCCGTAGCATCAGAACATGCTGCACGACACACCAATCCTCCTATGAAAATGGTACCTTGTGTTTTTCTAAGGGGTAAATGTAGAGAAGCGTGAAGCTATTCACTCACGTCTAGTACCAAGATTAAGAATGCGTGGAGTTATACCTCAGGTCATCCATACGTGTTCAGGATGCAGTACGGTGACAAGTGCAATTGCTGCTTTACATCTGCATTTACCTATATTGCAAACTTAAAAACAGGGGTTGGGTTCTGCGAAATATTTCAGTGTGGAAGAGAGTTCCACAGACAAAAAGTTTGAAAAGCACTGGCATAGAGGGTTATTGTTGCAGCTGATCACACTCAGTCAGACACACCACACTCGGTAGGACTCCTCTGGACGAGTGATCAGCCCAACGCAGAGACCCCTATCTGATAACACACAACACTGACTCGAGACAGACATCCATTCCCCCGGCGGGATTCGAACCCACAACCCCATCAATCAAACGGCCTTAGACCCACGCCTTAGACCGCGCGGCCCCTGGGATCGACGGTTAAACGTATTAGGGTGATTAAATCTAGGACGATGCTACATATAGCGTGCATGGCATAGGCGGGAAATAGAGACAAAATGTTCGTGTGAAATCTGCAAGGTAAGGCACAGGGGCAGATGGACGGTAATATGAACACGTATCTTAAAGAAAAGATGTGCACTGAAGTCGTCTGATCAATAAGGCTGTGGTGTCGGGCTGTTGTGTACATGGTACTGAACTTTCTGATGTCATAAAACATAACATTTGAACAAGTAAGCAACTAAGAGCGCTTCTAGACCCTACGACACCAGATTGTAGTTCCATTTTCGTGTATTTTTAACCAACTCGAACCCGGAACCTCCATTTTCGTGTATTTTTAAGCAACTCCGCCCCGGAACCTCCATTTTCGTGTATTTTTAAGCAACTCGACCCCGGGACCTCCGTTTTCTTGTATTTTAAGCAACTCGACCCGGGACATTCATTTTCGTGTATTTTTAAGCAACTTGGCCCCGGGACCTTTATTTTCTTGTATTTTTAAGCAACTCGGCCCCGGAACCTCCCATGACAAGTGACGCAATCTATATCAGGAAGCTGTAATTAATAGGCCTACATGTGTGCATTTCCGACACAATGAGTAATGGGCAGACAGTCCTCCCAGGCGTGCATCCGCTGCATCCTGGTAGGCGGGGGCTTGAAGGGTAGTTCAAAAACAACAAAGATGGCAACCGGAATCCGATAATATCTTAGTCACTTGCCGTCTGTTATGGGGAGGTTCAGGCGATCGTACGAAGCGTCACTCCCCTCCACTATGCGCACTTTGCTTCCTTCGGTACACTTTACATGAGGGGCGGATCAAATTGGCCACTTGAACTGAAGGGTCAGGTTACGCCATCTTGCAGCCAGACAGAAAATGGTGGTTCAAAACGTACACGTAAGTTATATTATATACGGTTGCAAATCGTGAATTCTCTGGCGTAGTACACAGACTTGTCCATGGCTTCTTTTACTTTTAAAATATCCCAAAGCTTCACGGTACGTGCGTCAATGTAAATTCATTTACACCCATAAGCAAAATGTGGCTTTCCTTATGCCGATTTTCGTGAAATTCGCAAAACTCAGCAGTATGTTGTTCAGATCTGTCACAAGAAATAACGCTCGAATCGGATGATAAACGTGGAAAGCACGGGTAGAATTTATTGACTCCCGTAAGTGAAGTACGGCTTATACTGAGCTGATTGGCACAAAACTCACAGCTACTGAATACCTTTGAGTGGACATTTCTCCTGTTGAAGTGCGTCCAAATCAAATGGAAAGTGCAGAAAATATGAGGTAAAATTTATTGACACCCTTCGGTTACGTATAGTTATAGCTTACTGCACTAATTCTCATGAAACTCAGGAGTGCAGAATTCTGTTGCGTGGAAACCTTTTGTGATGACTTTCAAACAAGTTTGTCAAGAAATGCGAAAAGCAGGGTGGACATCCACTTGCAGATGTAGATAAAGTAGGTGCAAATGTTACTGAACTGGTTTTGATAAAACTCAACCTTGCGGGACAACTTTTTGTGAAGACATCTTGGACTGAATTTAATAAAAATCTTGCAAACGTTTTAGTCTTTCATACTAGGTCACAAAGCAATGAACGAACGAAACCATCTCGACAAAAGGCCTTATTGTACTTCGTAAGGAGAGCCTAATTAACACAGATTACAGTCTAACTTCTTAATGCATATTGGCTTCTTTAACGACAATCCTTCAGCTTCATAGTTCACACCGCGCAACGAGGAGATCCATAAACCCACTTAGCATTACTTTGACTGTGTTTTATCTTCCGAATACTTCCTGTCAGTTGGTAGGCGCTTTTTCCATTTAAGGCACACAAATTTTTTCTGTAATTTCAGTTGATTATAGACCATGTTTCTATTCATCTTTACATCAATATCATTATTTCCAACATGCAGTGAATTGTATAATATTTATGAATACGCCATTTGAGAGTCTACATATGTAAGCTACGCAGACTGCATCTTTACAGCAAGACACCATTCGCCAGTTGGTGTTGTTGCAGACAGTGTGGACACATGCAACAGCTTGTTGCACGCTGGCAGGAGCAGTAGATGGAGCTCCATTAAATCCGTATATGATAAAATGCTAAAGGTTTCCATTCTGTCGTTATGTAGGTCTTTATTACAAGGGTTTGTGGTAAAGCAGTTATGAACAACAAGAGAGGACGGCAGCAGTACAGGGCATGAATTGTCGGTATTGAAGTATCCATCTTTTCCAAATCAGCTACCTTCAGATAGCAGAAACTTATAGCGCATATGGCGATTTTATAAAGTTATTGTATGAGTATAAGTGTATTTGTATTCGTAGAAATTTTTAAATTTTTGAGTTTTTATTTCCTACGAAGTGTGTTTTTTAAAACTCTCCGTCTAGAGTTAAAAGATTTTCATGCTAGGAAAGCTGTACACAATCAAAATACAGGCGAACTCGGTTCTAACGTCATGAAAGGGACTGCATATTTTGTGTCGTTACAACCGAGGAGTGTAATGTTATGTTTAACAGCGACGAATTAATTGTAACCACAGAATATCTGGCTCTATAAGGGAGGTGTCGTATAAACCGATGTCCCTATAACCGGGTTCAACTGTATTTTTTAATAAGTTTTAGTTTTAAAAAAGTGCAATTATTCTACTGTCTGAAGAACTGCAAGTACCTTTACTTCTGGTTATCGGGAACCCATTGTGCTGATGCAGGCCTACATATACTGTAACACGTTTGGTAATCAGTGGGGGGGGGGGATGCAACACGCTGAAGTTTACGACTTGATGCAGTAGTCGGAGAGGTGGCGACTTCAGAGCTGTGTAATCTAATAACAGTGGCTTCAACTACCAGTGTCCATCCGTTCGTCCATCGTGTCCAACAAAGGTTTTTATTACGTGTGTGAATTTATGATGCAATTCTTCGTAATGCATTCTGTCTGCTTTAAGGTAACACCTGTTGGCTGTTAAACAGACAAGTAAGTGTTGTCATGTCGTATGTAGCACTTGGGTTGTATTCGTCAAAGTAGAAATTTGTACAGCATTTACAGTGTGCCCTAGAAAGTAAGTATCTAAAATTGATAAAATTGTCATGAAAAATGTAATGAGAATCTATTTATTTGTTATTAAACATTTCGTTTTCCTTCTCTCTTTTCTCTTCCTCGTGTTTTCCAATCCATTTTGTCTGCCCCATCTTCATTCGCTTCCCCCTTCACTCCTACCTCGCTTTTCGTTAGACCAGTCCGTAAATATATATACTGCCGAACCCGGTTATAACGCCATCGGTTAACGCGACACCTCGCCTATTGCGTCAGATATTCTGTGGTTACAATTCATTCGTCGCTCTTGACCATAACATTACACTCCTCGGTTATAAGGACACTCGTTTATAACAACACAAAATATTCAGTCCCTTTCATGACGTTATAACCGATTTCGGCTGTATGTTATTGAAACAATGCCAGTAGACGCTGTTCGGTTACATGCATTGTGTTTCGGAGACGAGCCGAGACGCTTAACGTTATGGTACGTAGATCAGTGTCGAATTTCCTTACAGTGCAGAAAACGTGACAGCGGAATCACGAGAGGCACTGCCTTATCTACAATAATTATGAGGTTATAAATACTAAGATAAAATGCAATTTATAAAAGTCTAAAATTTAAATCCTAATGTGTGCAAACGTGCATACAGGATTTTGGTGGGAGACTTGAGGAAAGGCGACCACTTGGGAGACCCAGGCGTAGATGGGAGGGTAATATTAAAATGGATCTTCAAGACGTGGGATGGGGGCATGGACTGGATTGAGCTGGCTCAGGATAGGGACAGGTGGCGGGCTCTTGTGAATGCGGTAATAAACCTCGGGGTTCCATAAAATGCGGGGAATTTCTTTACTAGCTGAGAAACTGTTAGCTTCTCAAGAAGGCCTCTGTTCCATGGAGTTAGTTAGTTAGTTAGTTAGTTATATGCGCAAACACTATTTGCCTGTTGTTTTATATGAGGACGAGTCATGTGTAGTCACATAATGGAAGAACATACGCTGAAAATGTTCCAGAATAGAGAACAGAGGAAAGATATTTGGGCATAAGGCGAAAGACGTACGAAGGAACTGGCGAAAAGTGCTTAAAGAGAAATTTCTGTCCCTACGTCTCACCAAATATCTTCCTCAGCACCGTATTCTCGAGCGTCCTCAGCCTATGTACCTCCTTCAATGTGAGAGGTCAATTTTCACATCAATACAAAACAACAGGCAGAATTATAATTCGGTATATTTCGTTTTTATATCACGTAAAAGAAGCGGAAATTCTCTGAGGGCGTAGGGCCTGTCAAATTTTCAAGAAGGGATCTGCTGCATGGAGTAAGTTGGGTGGCTCTGTGGGTTATGTTGGGCGCAGTGCTAGGGTGATTATTTAAATGACGTGGAAGGAAGTGGTCGTGGCCTAACCTAAGCAAATGTATGTGTACTTGCATGCAGCAACTCAGTGAATCGAACCAGCTTTTTTTTCTGTGTAAGATGAACTGATTTATAATGTTAACTGGAAGAATTTGAGATCTGCGACAGTTAAACAACGCTTACGCTTGCTACGCCTCTGCGCATGAGCAGGCCCAAGTCACACAAGTGTACGTGTTTGCGTCACAGTTCCCGATATCGCGACCCCAGGGGGATCAACATACACGCGTATCGACACGCAGTCCCTGCTACAGGTTATGTGTTAAGTGGACTGCGCTATCTACTGGCCGCCTGCTGCACGCGATGTGAATTGCCGCGTTCGTCTCTTTATTTACTCACAGCACAAGCATAAAGACCGGGTGTTTAACAAGTACTGTTTCCTGGGCAAAAGGCACTACGTTAGTGTAACACCATGTTCATAATCTTTGAAAGGTACAAGCCGTTTATATTGCCGTCCTTTATGTCCTGGAAACACTGACCGGAGGACCTAGGAACCGCAGTTCTATTCCTGGCTGGACAAATGTTCTTACTTACAAATCTTTGAATCATCATCCCGTTGTTCATATATATAATAACTATTTCAAACTCTACGTAATAAACGCAACACTATATTCACGCTCCTTTTTATTATTATCCTAAAACATGTTTCGGCCGCGTACGCTGGCCATCATCAGGCAGAAAATCACAAAATCATAATAGAAAAGTAAAAAGTGTAAAGGGCAGACCTTCACCTCAAAAGTATACGTTTCCGATTTTGTGAGCTTCTACCTGATGATGGCCAGCGTACGCGGCCGAAACATGTTGTAGGATAATAATAAAAAGGAGCATGAAGGTAGTGTTGTGTTTATTATGTAAAGGTTGAAATAGTGCTTCTTTACGCTAAAACATGCAGACCGGTTCTGAGGTCCACCCAGCTTTCAAATTAATTGCTGTCGAAGGGAATTTCCCTGGGGTAAAGCGGCCGGGGACTAAAACTCTAAGTGGAACTTTACATGATCCATGATCGATGCCTTATTTTAATATACACTATAGTATTAATACCAACAAAATGCACACTAGGGAAATAATTTTTATGTACAACAACTTCCTACTTGTTTCGGCAACTCACGCGGCTATCTTCACGGAGGCAATACAAAGGATAAGGAAACTGTTACCCAAACTTTGTTTAGGGGCGTAAATTAAATTGTACCTGTTCGTCCGACATTTATCTTACAATTTAGATGGAACACTTTATAACAACTCTGCACATATTTTTGTTGGGCATTTGTGATTTTCAGGGAACTAGTTGCAGAGAAGGCTGTATTTCCCTTTTGAGGGTAAATAAAATCACATTTATACGTGTACCGTGGGACGGTATGACATTTTGAAATTGAAGAACGCCTTGTTAACATCTGTGTGCTACATCAAGGGTGAATCATTCAGTCTTGTTACACTTACTTTGATTTCTACATACAAAAGAGACTGCCTTTCCGTGTGACAGAGTAACATAACAAATCAGTTTCGGGACTCCTCATATAAGAATATAAATCCTCAAATCAGTCACCTGTGTTTTACATCACGCGAATAGGCAGGTGTCCATTTTATGACACTTCTTATCCGTTCCCGTAGGTGCATGACCTCGCAGCAACTCTGAGAAGCGTCACGAAGCAACGCGATTCGTACAGAGTCGAGTGACTGTCAGCTGTCAGCATGTTAGGGTCTAGGGGCGGCATCTTTAGTGTACACGGACCGGGCCAGGGAGCTAAATTGGACGTTCTGATTTTCGTAAAAATAAATGTAGAGACGCCTACTGCGAAGCATGAAATTCTCGTAACGTATATAAAAATTGCAAATGGTATAATCTCTGACGGAGGGGAGACACTTTGCCAAGACGTTCTTTACTTTCAAAACGCCATAAATGTTTCACAGCCGAAACATAGCCTGTATGTAATTTTGTACACCTGTATAAAAATAGTACGGCCTTCGCTGCATAGGTTTTCAAGAACCATCAAAATAGTCGCTGTATTAAGTGCATATTTCTTATCAATTTGACGCTATCCATACCACTGTTTATATAGACTTACATAAATAACACTACGTATTCCCTCTCACACAACCTGTATTTAGTATTATTTTTCAAAAACGACGTGTTTCGATCAAGCCGATCATCATCAGGTGTTTGTTTATACAAAAACTTAAAATTCAAGGTAAAAATGTAAAATTTTGCGGGATCTCAAAAGACGGCTATCATGTGAAGCTAAATTAATAGTGTGGGGCTAAAACGAAGAATTTTATCCGTAATGATTTTCGTACTAGTAACCACTGGGCTTTACAAGTTTAAGGTCGCTGTCTTTTGGAATGTGACGCCGTGTAGTTTCACAAGGGGATAGCAATGTTGAACAGAAACCTGACGCCTGCATATTTAGGGTTGAGTCAATCAATAATCTACCCTTAAGGTAGAAACATCAGATTTATCCAAAATTTTTACACTTATCTACCAAGACATATCGTTCCGTGTTACAATCCACCTGACTCCATGAAGCGCAGTCTGACAGGATGCTAGATGCTCAGGTATTTCAGAAATCCGCCGTCATTAACTAACGCCAGCGCAATACTGAAAGGGACCTACAGTAATACAGCCCGCACTCTTCCACTCTATGCTTTGAGCACACACTTACATATCATTATTCATACTCACATATGCTTCATTTTCCATTCTAGATCCACATTTTCATATTTTGTCTCTAGATAGCAAATATCGTCAGTAGTTGATGCAGACACATTACATAATTGACGAGTTATAAGTTTTGATGTTATCACTCCCATTAATATGCATGTGCTTCTTCTAGCCTGAAGATAAGACTGCAGGATGATCCAAAATATCGGTGCCTCTCTAAAGGAGATGTCACACGCAGATATCCTACATCCTGAGGTGTTGTGAAGCGGGAACTGAGGTTTGTCCTACGTAAACACACATACATCTCTTTGAATGTGACTTTAATTTGGAGCAATTGATACGTTTAATGTCATTAGTGCTGCGGCTATTTTGTTTTCAAAGCGTCCCCACATGTTGTGCAGAGAATTCTCTCTCATTCCACGAAGCGGCCTAGGCTATATAACGTGTAACTTTCCTTCATCTTGGAACTTAAATTGAAAAGTAATGTTCGTCCGTCGTTAAACACGCACTTTTACAAGACTTAGTTTGTGATTATTTTAAGAGAGGAAAGGAGCGAGGTTTTATTACTTGAATTTATTATTCTGTGTGGAAAGCAATGGGTCGAGCCGACGTCAAAAAAGTCAAGAGGCGTTTTTAATAGCGGAGAACACAGGGGTGTCGAAACCATAATAGATGTGACAAAAATCATAATGTTTGGAAGGCCCTTTCTTATTATAAAGTAAACTCATAAAATGTAGACATAATAAAAAATGAGATAAATAATTCACGGGTACCGCAACTTCTACGAGTTACCGTGGGTCTGAAATACCATCCACTTGAAGATTCAGTGTTCAAGTAATTACTGCCCTGCATTCACAAGAAAAATAATGACGTGATAATACAAAGCAAGGTGGCAGAATAAGCCCCCTGAATTTAAATTGGACGTTCTTGAAACAGATCCGTCAAAAGATCCACCAAAACTTGCAAAGGTCTCTAAAATTACAGGCACGAAAGACAGTAAAATAAAAAGTGTAAAAAATTTTTCTCAGCTAACTTAGTGCAGGTGGGTTCGGTAGAATTTTGCAAATTTTCGGCATATTGCTTTACCTACCATACTCAGTACCTCTCTGAATGCCGTGCCTGCCGCTGAACAGTCTATGGTCTGTATTTTTTCTCACCCTAAGGTTTGCAGTTGGTTCAGGTACAATTATACTAAGACGCTAGACTTGATACGACAACAGTACGCATGAAGCGATTCTGTTACAGACAGATAGACGAATTTTGACAAAAGTCGACACTGGCGTACCAATATGTTGACCTAAGGAGAGAAGACAGTGTACAGGTGTAGTTAAATTTGACGACATAAGGAACAGAGAAAAATGTGGAAATGTTAGAGACACACGATAGAAATGACAAGCCGTCTCTTCTGGGATGTGATGATTTGTTATTTGGTAGGTAGGATAAAAACGTTTCGGGGATCCTGCTGCCTCCTTCTGCAGGTCCACTTACATACCCTGACACGCATCAAAACCTTAAATATCACGAAGGATAATTAGTGTCGTGTCCAATTAAAGTGCTGTGAAGTCTCAAAGCCGTCTAATTGAAATGTAAAATTTCATCTTCAACCTCAGAATAAAGTCACAGCAGTCTCCGATAAAAAAAACGCTAATGCTGTCTGGGGGAACAAAACCCGTTCTTTATTTCGAGAGGCATATAAAACTTACCAATACATTGCGTGGGCAAGGGAAGTTTTTGTAACGATCGACGGGGTGGTATACATAATGACCACTAAACTTTAAATGTTTGTAGTCTCTGCGTACGATTCGTGGCAGGTGATGGTGGAAGGTTCTTTTTTTACGTTCTGTGTCCTTCTTTCTTCCCTTAAATGAGGGTCTCTCCGCTAATTCCTCTTAACCCCAATTGGTAGCCACGGTAATCAGCAGATCCGATTTTGGCCGTCTCTTGACAAGTTAAATTCTTTTAGCTCTCCATTAAATAATTATAAAGGAAGGTATAAATTTTGTGTTGAATTGATTAAATCTATAAGCCCTTATTAGATGTTTTGTATTTTAACTTAGCTTTGGTTAGTATTCTACCTGCAAACACTAGCTTGTACAAAGCCTGTGCCCAGCAGTCTGATAAACATTGCCCTCCCTGCAGGAATCAGACAAGTTATCTAAGAGTTTCTGCTTTGGAATTTGCTTGTGCTTCTTACGCAGCACAGCCGTCGGTATTGGCTACGTAGCTGTGTACAAAATTAAAGTAATTAATTCGTATTTTATTAAATTTAATAGAGACTGTGCGAAAGGAAAATCCTTCCCTCTTCTACCTACTTGTTCACAGCAGGTGTCGAGGTTGTTTATTTTCATTTGATCACACTCAAGACACACACTACAGTCGGTAGGACTCCTCTGGACGAGGGATCGGCCCGTCGCAGAGACCTCTACCTGGCAACAGAAACACTCACAAGAGAAAAAAATACATGCCCCCGGGGGGATTCGAACCCACGATCCCAGCAAGCGCTCGGCCGTAGACCTACGCCTTAGACCGCGCGGCCACTGGGATCGGCCAAGAAGAGAAGTTTAAATCTAAATGACACTCATTTACTCCACTCAAGTATCATTAATTCCAACACATACTCCGAGTACATTGATGCTTTGTCCTATTTTGGAACGAGTTTTAGAAGTCCATTGCGGTGTAAATCCGGTTCTTCCGTTCGTAAACGTTACGTTGCCATTTCTTTATTATCGCCGATTTGTTGACCCCCCCGAATATCGCTTCAGGTTTTGGTTCCATAATAAAAAGGAAGTGGAAATTAGTAAGCAAATTGATGCGAGTACAAGAGTCATATTTGTACAGGGACTGATGCCAAGATGGGGCAAGTAGGTAAACGGGAAAAATAATGAGAATTCAGTGGCTTAAACCAACCATACTGCGCATTGTAATGGTTTATCATTTAACTTTTAATTACCTATGGAACATTACGTATTGAGCTACCTTATATATGTAGACTGTTAGATAGATGTAGTTGTAATGACTAAACATGCAGAGGAGAAACTATGAAAGCGATAAAGGTGAAATGGGTAGAACGTCTAGATAAACATTAAGAGTCTGATACTCTCTTGTGTTATTGCTTCAGTCATTCTTGATCTCAGACGCTGGGTAGGGTTAGCGGTCGATCAAACATTCCACAGCTTTGTCACTAGGCATGTAGCCAGTAGTTTTAAGTAGCTGGCTAGGTGGACAGCAAAACCAGTCTGTGTACTGCGGAAGTAAAGATAAAGTTTGTACTTTACGTCGGGAATCAAGGTCATTTTCCCCGATTATGAATCTAGTAGCCTAGTCACTATAGTGATTGAGCTACATGCCTGTTATTTAACCAGTCTTGAGGAAAACGAAAGCTATTTTTATGACGCCTTAACATACTCGAATTGGAATTTTACACACATTGTTAAATCAGATCGTCACT
Organism: Coptotermes formosanus; assembly: GCA_013340265.1. Classification (NCBI taxonomy): domain Eukaryota; kingdom Metazoa; phylum Arthropoda; class Insecta; order Blattodea; family Rhinotermitidae; genus Coptotermes; species Coptotermes formosanus. The sequence continues at coordinate 14,348 of BLKM01000194.1, forward strand.
TTGAGGGGCGTGAGTCTGAAGTCCAGGGGTCAACACAAGTGCCAACTGCTTCACTGTGCTAGAACTCTGCACTTTGGTCCCTCAGTGAATTTAGTTTTTGTATAGTTCTGGGGCACGCGGTGGCGCAGTTGGTTGAGGAACTGCGTTACAAACCGGAAGGTCGCGGTTTCGATCCCCGATGGTGTAATTGGAATTTTTCATTGACATGATCCCTCCGGCCGCACTATGGCCCTGGGGTCGACTCAGCCTCTAACAGAAATGAGTACCAGGAATATTTCCTGGGGGTAAAGGCGGCCGGTGCGTACGGCTGACAACCTTACCAACTTCATGTGCTGATTGTCTTGAAATCTGGGAGCCTGAACCTCCTGGAACCCTCAGGGCCTGTCCAGGCCTGCATAGGGATAGCTTTACATTTACCTTTTATCGGGAAATAAACAGCGATCACTCCCTTAACCCTTTAAAGACGAAGCGTATCTGTCTTATATAAGGACTCAGTGCGTACCGCGCAGTAAACACTCTACACTTCGGTTATAAAAACCAGTCTCTTAATGTTTTATAAGGCAAAAGTTGCTGTTTGTTCTGAGATTCGTACAAAACACATAAACGCAATGTGGGCACCACGTAGAATTTTTTAATGTTTAAACCTGGTCGTATGTAAAGTTACCGCTAGGCTTTAAAGGGTTAACAACACTGACACTTAGCTGTACGTTGGAGACACTGTGTTTGTGTTTGCGGTAGGAAAGGAGCCAAGAACTACTGCTAGTATTCTCTTACACTGATGCAAGACCAGCGGCGTATGTAGGTTTTTGTGACCGGTGTGAGAGTAATCATAATGGACCCCCCCTAATATAAATTAAGAAATTTAAAAAATCAAGTTTTTTTTATTCATTTTCCTTCTATTTGGCTCAGTAACTTAAATTGTTTCATGGAAATGGTTTTTTCTCCTCGTTTGCCGCCTCTTGGACTCTGCTGCCTGGGGCGGCCGCACCAATAGCCCTTCCGCCCCAGCCCCCAGCTACACCTCTGTGCCGACTGCTACGTCCGGAACGTCCTCCGACAAGCCAAATTGATCATGGCTTTCAGTGCTCTTTCTCCGTCCCAGAGCAAATGCTGAGTTGGTAAACAAATTCCCTACGAATAGCAACACAAAAATTCGGTCCCGACTTATTCAGCACATGGTTGGTATAATCTAACTCTCTCAGTCAAACTGTCAGCGTAGAACCTAAACTAAGCAACTAGCCACTGTCAATCTTCTGATAAAAACCCAAAACAGTCCACTTCCCTGACTTCACCCAAAGTAGCGAACGAGTACCCCCTGAGAACACCAAGTGCCATTAAAACTTCTGGTCCCCTGTAATCAACGTGTGCTTATCACCACTCACAGTTTCTTTATTCTTCTTCTGCTTCAGAGAAATAAGCAGTGGTATTCGCTTGCGGTTTACAATTGCATTCATTAAAATATATCCGGCACTGCCACAATTAAGGGTTTGTTACGTTCGTTTCTAATGCTGGGATTTCGTCCGCAGGTGGAGTAAACAGGTCATTTATAATGCACTTCTGTAGAGAAATCTCATCGAAATTTTTTTTCGAAGACGTGAAAGGACATTTAATATTGCCATTAACGAAATAGCTCATTAAAATTAGGTGGGCCAAAATGTACCGAAATATGGCATTAGTCTAAATTTGCCCTCAAAATAACATAGCAGTTTGGTTCGACACCATTGTAAAGTGGAGGTGCCCGATTTAAAATGACAATTCTAACAACGAAACGTAGCTATATTAGGCTACAGTGTAATGTAATGTGATGTAACGTAACGTAACGTAACGCCGTGTAGTTTGGTACCAACATTTCGGAGAAGCCCAACGTCTCATCATAGGAAAAGTAATTCTCAATTACGTGCTTTATTTTTTGTTTGTGGCATAAATTTTTGAACATTTAGCGAAGAATATTTCTGTCAAAGTAATTTGTTTTTAAACACAGGGTGTTTCCTTTACAGCCGAACATAACACGTCAGCTTTATCACGCAGAAAGCCTCCATCCGCCGGTATATCCCGAGACAACCGCGCTACTCAGAAAAGCGATACAAGAAACGCAAAGTAAAAATAAATGTTCTTGTACTCTGAGGTTTATGGGAATTAGTTTGAGCTCGTAACGCACCTTAGTAACAACAGGAGTCGTCTGGAGTTCACATAAATCATTTAAAGAAATCCACTTCCTGAAAATTCCACGTATCCATTACAAATACCGACAACCTAAGTCTCTTTATGGAAATAAATGCTGTTTATTGGGAGAATAACTGGAAATACAACAGAATTTCAAAGTTCGTGAATTTCTTTTTTCGGAGTTTCGACCTTTCCTGATGAGTCGTTTTAATACCGTTGTTCCGGCCTTTAGTGACTGGTTCCGATGAATCGGAGTGAGACTACGCGGTTGGAGACTCGGCTTCCCTAACTCTCCTGCTAAGGTGCAGATCACCCTCAGCTAAGTCGAACTCTGCCTTTTATGAGGCAAGGTCTGATTGCTTTTGTGCTTCGTAACTCTGGTACACAAGTGCCGCTTGTATTATTGTTGTTATTATTATTATTATTATTATTATTAAAATAAACCCCAATTATTTTCCCGTTATTTTACACGTTTATTACCTTTATTTCTTAATCGGGTAGACCGTGGCGCAGTTGATTGAGGCACCGTGCTACAAGCCGGAAGGTCGCGGGTTCGATTGCCGATGGAGTCATTGGGTTTTTCGTTAATATAATCCTTCCGGCCTCATTATGGCCCTGGGCTCGACTCAGCCTTTAACAGAAATGAGTACCAGGAATATTTCCTGGCGGGGTAAATGCGGCCGGTGCGTAGGGCTGACAAACTGCCACCTTCATGTGCCGATTGTCTAGACATCTGGGAGCCTCAACCTCCTGGAACCCTAAGGGCCTGTCCGGGCCTGTAAAGGCACTGCTTTACCTTTTTATTATTTCATAATTTCTTTGAAAATAAGGGGCGTTTTACATTGAAAAATATTCCAGTGTGGATAATTCATAAGTTCGTGATAGATTTTCCCCACCTTATCACGAACATCGAGACTTTATTGTGTATATACTTTGCGAACAAACCGGGAGTTTTCAGTCTAAAACATGTGGTTTGTAGGCCATACACCGTGTAATTCTTCTGTGCTATGAAGAGAATGGGAGATGGTTTCACCTACTTCAGTTCTGTGTCTATTGTCATATTTTGGGCTGCATTGTTGTGAAAAATCGGATATTGCTACCTAGAGGTTTAAGGTATCCGCTCGCGCACTTTGTATCCCTGAAAGCAAACACCTGCGTAGCTTTATGTTTTTTACAAGAAACACTATTACAATGGCAGCAGCCACACTCTAAACCCAGAATATATAATTAGCTGTGAAAAGGTGAGAAGTTCAGTAGTAAGATGTTTTGTGGCGCGTCTGTTATTAAAACATGTGAGATGTCTGTGCGTGGCCGGCGGCATCTACCGCGATGGCTTACGTACGACTTATGACAGGTCCAAAAAACGGTTAGGGATGGTCAGACTTACACAGATTGGAACGCAAATGTGCGAAAGGCTTAATGACTGGGGTGCCCATGATTGGCAGATATTTGTTTTTTGTGCTGATATTTTTGAAACGGTTTATAGCTAACCCTTTTTTTTGTGGCTGTGTCCTAAGAAGACAATAGGCTGTCTAGTTAGTTACTGTCTGATTTAAACTGTTGGGCTGTAATAGGCCTCATGATTATAGGGACATATTGCGTATAAATTGAGTGTTCAGGATTGAGGGATGAGTACAGCACAACTGAGGAGGGTGCGGGTCCGATTTATTGACTTCCGGATATCAATGTTCAGGATCCGTTTGTTTTTAATTTAGCATATGTAGCCATCATCAGTTTTACGGTTTGACTTTCCTACATATTTTCAGAGTGATTAAATAAAGAAGTCCGGGATATTTGATTCTCAAGTTATTTAGTTAGGATAAGTTGGGATGCCTGGGAGAATAAAAACTAAAATCAGCCAGCACACCACCATTGTTAGTAAGGCTGATCCATCCCCAATTAACCCTTTAAAGACGAAGCGTATCTGTTTTATATAAGGACTCAGTGCGTACCGCGCAGTAAACACTCTCCACTTCGGTTATAAAAACCAGTCTCTTAATGTTTTATAAGCCAAAAGTTGCTGTTTGTTCTGAGATCCGTACAAAACACATAAACGCAATGTGGGCACCACGTAGAATTTTTTAATGTTAAACCTGGTGGTACGTAAAGTTACCGCTAGGCTTTAAAAGGTTAATATATTTTTTTCTGTTATCATTACTGTCCAACCTGAAATTTTGTATCGAATTATGTGAAGGTTCTACACCGTCCCATTAACCCCCTTCTTTGCTATGTATAGGAAAGACGTGTACAGTGAAATGGGTCATGAAATCTGCAGCGTACTGAAGAAAACTTTGAGATTTGTTTGTGTTCGTATAACCTTCTAATAATTACCAAATGGCTGTGCATCCCGTACCTCAAGTCTTCCTTACATCCATTTTCCACAAACGAACACTGCATAGCCTCTTGCGCCAGCGTACCTTCCATGGCACCACGTGCACTTCACGCGCTATATACAGTGGCAATAGTGCGAAGAATTCCAACAGTTATGCGGTTTATTGCAGACCCCACGAGACGCATCTTCCTCTCACCCTGCAGCACATGCTTACTCAATATCGGCTTGTATGGATGACCCGGAGTTTCAAATTCTGCAGCCAGAAGCGCCTTTATTCTTCTGACAATCATTTAAGTTGCATTTCCGATATTTTTGGCTAAGCTGAATCAGTGGATGTGGCATAATTCAAAGCTGAAGTTTTGTTTAATTATTCTAGTTAGCTGGATATATTTCGTTGGTGCAGGGAGTAGACAGGGACAGGACAGTTGAAATAGGTTGATATTACCTAGGCGAAAAAAAAATTACTGCCGGAAGTAAATACGGTTTGATCGCGTCTTGAATTTATGGCCTTGCCATCAGCCATTATTCTGTGATGCAGGAATGTTTATGGTACTCGGACTGCTTGACTCATTAGGATGGAATCGATTTGTGTCCCGAAACGTCGGTAACAAGCTACCAAACAGGGCTGCGCAACATTCCAGGAGAACCAGGATTTGTAGTTCGAGCTTACCTGCTGCGTGCCTTCCTGCCTAGTGCCTGTGCCTTCTGTACAGGGTGTTAGAGAGGGATTGTGGTCGTGTGCTCTGCTTTTCGATTACATTCGCTTATCTTAAAAGAGGAGAAGAAAATCTACGTAAACAGTTTAGTTTACTAATTCATATTGAAGCTACCATAATAATATTTTGTCCATACTCTGCTGCTGTAATAGTGTACAGTGTTGTTCTGGCACACTGCCTGGCGCTAACACTTGTTAGACACTTTAGAAGGTTCTTAAGGACTAAAAGTAGTAAGATAAATTATTTGTTAATTTTTAGATTATTTAATTCATATTATATTACGTCAAGCCTCGTCATAGTGTGATTAGTGAATAATGAATTTAACTGGAATTTGTCATGGACTGCTGTCCTGGAGCTTGCCTGGAAGGATTGAGGGAAACCACTAAAAATATTGTCAGTGTAACAGATGTTCGGCCCGAGATTTGAACCTTGTGCCTTCCGAATATGTAGCAGCAATGATCGGTAAACGCTTTGTTAACCACCTCACAAAGCAGAACTCTTGTAGGGGAGTTGATGATTTTGGTGGTGTTGCTGTAGAAAAGCCCGCCTTTTATGAAACCCAAAATTTCTTTGCCGTTGACATTGAGTTATTTTCAATAATAGCTGTTCCTCAGTGTTTTATTGAAACAGGATAGTGCACTCTTTTAAGTACACGTTGTTTACAATAATACTGACTTTTCTTAACCTGAACTTTACTGTCTTCGTAACACCGTCGTACTTTCGTTTGTACTGCACTGAACTCTATGGTAATGGTCCGGATGGACACAGACAGGTAGAGATAACGCAGCGTGTGAGGAAAATAAGAAGCGGTTGGGTGTAAAAGGCGCTTAAAGAATTTTTGAAATGATGTCTTTACTGCAGCACGTTGGTAGCGACTAATCTGCTTCTCCACACAGTCGCCATTTAAATTAAGACACTTGTCGTATCGTGGGACCAGCTTCTTTATGCCTTCGTGAATAAATGTAGACACTGCGTTCTCTGTGGGTTAAGGGTTGAGGCTGAAGAAAGAACTGAACATCGAGCATGTAAAACAACCTAACGTAACTATCGTATATTTTAGCATTCTGTTAGATGAATTTAACTCTTATTGCTTTCCAAGAATAAAGAAAGGACCGATTAAGAGACCATGGATTGGCCTGTGAACGTTGTGTTAGCCTCTCATAAGACGTCCATGCGGTAGTTTAAAAACAGATGTAGAGTCGTGAAGACTTGTTTATAACAAAGGGAGGGAGTAGTCAGTGTAGTCAGTGGTTTGCGGACAGAGTGAAGCGACTTGTCTTTCCTACAACGCAATGTGAATTCGAACCTCGGTATAGCGTCACTCTTTGTTCACCGCAATTTGTAGCGGTGTATCGATGGTGGCAATAAATCTAAATAATGTATGATAGGGAATTTATTTTTGCAGGCATTAATGGGCGCTAAGTGTTGATGGCCCCATATCGGCGTCACTGTCGTGGGGTTTGACTGTATTTTTGTCTCCCACACAACATCCACCAAGCCTCCTATCGACAGAGAACCGGGCCCTGAAACGGATCATTTCCGTTCATGTACTGAACAGGTAGAACTCATCCCAGAGCAGACCGTGAAGGCTCGCAGGGGCAATAGAGGTATAGCTCTACTCTTTCTTTAACCTCGGCGCTTTATCGGGGCGTGTGATCAGCGCCACGCCCCGACCACTTTACCCCTGGGACTGACCCGTTACCCATTGTATATGAAAGCTGGGTGGGCCCCAGGGCCTGTCTGGACGAGTGCGGAAAATATCGCCCCCATCGGAATTCGCTTCCCGGACCGTCCAGCCCGTAGCGAGTAGCTATACAGACTATACTATCCCGGTGCATCCTTTCGTGTAGTGCCGAGGTCAATAATGCGTAGAGTTAAACCTCATCCTCTTCGTGGCGTGGTGTGTAATCACGTACTGTATCGACTTTTTCAACTGTGAGGCAGAAGTCCGAAAATTAACTAACAGGTGTCTGTTCATTCAGGAAGCGAGAATAAATGCAGTGTGTCTGAGTGTTATAATTGGGTAACACAAACAGCTAATAAGATGGGCATTTGTTATCCCTGTAGTCGTGGAAAAAAATCAATTACATCTACTTTTGACTTATCTGCTAACATACCGCGATGATCTGAAAGGAGAGAAGAATCTGAAAAACTTAAATTTTAGTTTTCAACACGACCAAAGGCCCATGTAATTTGCACTTGAACATCACTGTAATTTTCTCCTTATTAAAGAGATGAAACAAAAACCAAATTTGTAAGAATCCTTGTGCTCAATTAGTTGCTAACGTCTTCATCTGTGCTCTCTGTGCAGTCTTTACTAGTTTTTGATAGGTACTAATTTATTTTAATTTAAATGTAGTCTCAGGGAAGAACATGGACAGCAAACGGGTTTTCAGGTTCGCAAACATATCTGATTCCTTTTAGCCACTCCACTGAAAGGCGTAGACACTGCATATCCCTCCATCTGGTGAGCTTTCATCGCATCCGCCCATGCCAGTAAATTGCTG